>CM072791.1:4575318-4674631 GCA_036983795.1 Megachile lagopoda
TCTGCAAGTGTTTCGCGTTAGGTTAGATTTCCAAATCCATCAGTATTACAAGTATATAGTGGCTTACCTAAGCCTAACCTAACGCAAAACTAACCTAACGCGAACCTAACCTCTCACGACTGATTATCCTTGCCTAAATGCTTTTTTCGGATGAATGTTTACTTCTTAAATATGTCTCTTAGGTTTGAGGATTACACGGAAAGGATTTTAAATAAATACATGATTTCTTTTCTGTTGTATTTATTGAAACTTCATAATTCATACAATTTACAAATATATTTTGTGCAATTTTTAACCTATATAATACTTTATTGGCTTGATTTTGTTGTCCAGTATCGATACAGTCAATGGCTGGATGTATACTCAATTCTGGAATTGAAAAATAAAAGCATTTATAACAAAATTGTTAAATTCTGCTAACTACAAAAAATAAAGATCTTAAAAGTAGGAATCTACGTGAAAGTTAGAATAATAGCGAACAGAAAATGTTAATTAGAATAATAATAAAAGTGACGGATTGAATAACTGTTTATAACGTACAACTGTTGCGACTATTGCAATATATGTGCAATAATGAAAAATAGGACTTACGTTCTATAAAGACTAGTTCGTCGATCCGATCGCATGGCTTAAAAGTAGCGCGTAGATTTGATACGCATGCGCGGATGCATGCGCGCATCGATTTGTGTACTGCGTGTATTTGCATACACGTAATGAGATTGCTCTCAGGGGTCAAACTGTACCTAATTAAACTTTTCCTCCTGTGTAAATCAATTTTGATACTTTATGCTCCAAAGAAATTGGAAGAAAAATAATTACTAGTACTGAATTGCTATTTGCTAAGCTTTTTACGAAATGGAAATATTTATTGATTGCATTTAAATTAATACATGTAAGATCGCAAATACAGTACACAGATCATCTTGATTACATAATCTATATATCGCGTGAAAATAATATACAATGAAATGTACAAATTCTGCACTGTATAGTACAGCTCTTTATACAATTGTTAGATTGAATTAATCACTTTACTAATACACAAGTTTATAATTATCAGAAGAATTGTACGGCTTATTCAATTATTGTACACCCACAATGAAAACAAAATTTCTGTCTATACTTCAAATATCACAATTTTAGTTTTATTTGTCTCAAATACATTTTGTTTTAATATGTCTTCCTTCGTAATATAATTTTAGTGGTTTTATAATGTTTAATACAACTGGTGCTATTAATCATTTATATCATAATAAATGATGTATCATAATAACTTGATGTAATAGCAAAGGTAATTAATCAATCTTTACCGAATACAGCATGAATTATATTACATTAACTGACAAACAATTCTCGAAGGAAACAGGACACGATGGACGTTAACGCGTTAACGAAGCAATTCATTTCTAAACTAATTTTACACAATTCCCTAAGAATATTGTGTGACCAGTTTTTACATTTAATCTCGTTACCGTTACTGCAATACCACGAAAGGAAGAGACACATATTACGGAAAAATAATGACCACCACGTGATACCTTGAACGCCATTTCTACAACGCGATTGCAAGCAGCAAAAGGAAAAAATGATATTCTGTACAAAATCGCTGTACGAACCGCTGTTTTGCGTTTACATTCTACATACGAGTTACGCGTGACGTTAAAAAACTTATGCCCTATCGTTCTTGGCCCTATAATTAATTCTGCGTTTCGTTATTCAATGTATTTTGTAATAAGGCTTTTTCGATGTCTGATATTTTTCTCACAAGTAGCAAAAAGAACATAAAATGTTTGGAAATTTATGTATTCTTTTTTCTTCTTACATATGGCGGATCAGCTGTTACGACTAGCTTGAACAAGATCTTAAAGGCACCCTCATCTTTGCCTTCGTTACATGGCTGTAGCCAGGGAGGATTTGTCCTCCTCCTACAGGAAGATAAATTAAATTACAATAGTATTAACTTACATTGTGTATGTAAAAATAAATATAAAATACGTTTAAAGTAACATGGTGAAATTTGCCTAAAGATAAACTAGGAATATAGGGATCTGGAGAGCTAGGAATCTAAGGATTTTGGGATCTAGGGATACAGGAATCTGGGAATTTCGGAACTTTATAATACAAATATTGTCCTCTCCACGATAGATAATCTGGCTACGTCCACGTTTTATTTATTTACTTCTTTTTGCCATCTACGTATTGGTAAAAAACACGATTTAAGCTCGCTAGATAAATGGAAGGATCTATGTTTTAGAAATTTGAGACACAAAGACGGATCTGTACGTTTTCTCAAAGTATAAATATAGAGAAACAGTCGGCATTACAAAGTTAGCGAGAGATGCTACAAAGGGAACACTTGGAAAGGTCCTACGCATTGTCAATTAATCTCAGGCTACATTTTTCACGGTAAAAAACGGTTTCTACGAATAGAAATTGTCTGACTAGGTGTGATCAATGTACTTTGAAATATAAAAACTTGGACAAGATTGTGTTATTAAATGGAATTGAAAAAAACTATCCCAAAAATGGTTCATCGTTCATCGCCTCTATACATTTTTTTAACAAAAACAATTCTCTACAGCTGTTATCTTTTCACGATGAACGCGAAAGCAGGAAAAACAACGCGAAGACAATACGTGTTCTTGTTCACATCTTTCACCCGAAACGAACATGATCAGGTAAATCATCGTTGAATAATTAACAAAAATCGATGGTTTGTAATTATGCTTTCGTTTCAGTTTATATCCCGCAAAATGTAAATACTGTCAAGATGCAGGTTTTTAATTCGATTTTATCAAGTTATTATATGATTTTCGTGTACTATCGTAACTATTATATTGCAATATGTATAATACACGAAGCTACGTGCTTCATATACAATATATATATATATTTATATATATATATATTTTCGTATCTTTAAATATATATATATATACTCGATCAAAAGAAAAACGATAATTGTTCTAACCTACTGTCACGTAATTGGCTAATCATGTCATACTTACAAACTGTACGATAATGTACAGGTTCAGATAATTCTGACATATTAAAAAAAAGGAAACGTTTCACCTAGTCTTATCTATACACGTTTCTTTTCTTTGTTCAAATAAATACAGGACTATCACATTAATACACGCGTCTTACCGATTCTCTCACTCTCTCGTACGTTTAACATTAATTGCAATCGCTTCAGTCCTTGCTCCGTATCACCTTTCGTTTTCTTTCGAGTTCTTCTTTCACGAAGAACGCGAACTCGCAACACGATGCACAAGAGATTCGTATAAAATAAATATTTCACGTTGTCTTCGTACCTCGTATCAAAGCGATTTTAAGTCCCGTTGATTCTCTTTTAAAGCTGCCACGGGAAACTGAAACGATTTCACTCGTTCCAATTTGTTGATCTCTTGTCCCGTCTCGTTACATTTATTCACGGTAAGTTACACGCATCATATTTCTTCTAAAGACTCTTTCGCGGCGTTTCACCAAAGCTACAGGACAATGTCTTCTTGATTTGACAAAAAACGAAGAAAAAACGTCATCATTCCACGGCTACCAAGTCCTGTACACTGATCCGGCATCACGATCGCCGGACGCGTAACGTGTTCTAGCTTCAAACGTGCAACAACAACAACATAAATATCTTTTCCGTCGATTCACCTCGGGAAAACGCTTCTCGAATCTACGTTTGAATTCGTTTAAATAACATATAATCTAGGCCCCTAGAGCGTAGCAGCGTATTTTTATACGAAACAGCGACGTCGAACGATCCTCGGTCAACAACATAGCTTTCTTGTCTTCCGGTGTCCGACGTTCTCAACGACCACTATACGTCGATGAAAATCCATCCAACAGGCAACGCTAATACCTGTTTCCGCCACACGATTCTCCGCGCGCAATTCGATGGATCCTAGTTTAGGTTCGTTTGATTGTACTCCACGATCCTGATGGCCAGACAGGCTCGTGAATAGACAGTCTTGTGTCTCGCCAAGCTTCTTCTCGAAGCTGTGTTACCGGCAGAGTTTAACTCTTGGAGTGTACGTTCGTCTTTTGAGCCTTTTTCTTCCTGGCTGCTAGCATGTCGTAGAAGGGATTGTGCGATATACTTTGCCTGTAACAAACGATACATAAATTAGTTAATCTTACTATTTCATACTAATTCAATGTAAAGTATCAACACAATTGCAATTAGAACAGAACTGAGAACCTACCAAGATGGCGTCATTTTGAATAATAGCGGGAAATCGTTTAGGAGTACGTTTTATCCGATGGGTAATTATACTTCTTTATTCGTTGTACCATAAAGAGAAGTTACGAATACTTATTCGCACCACTGTATTTATTTACAGAACAGAAAGGGAATTTCCTTAATTTATGTAATAAAAATGGTAATAAAAACTCAATTGGGAGACAGTTAATGCGTTTAACGCAACGACTTACCGCACACATTTGATCCACTCCTCCTTCTCCTCGTCCGTGGCCGCAGACATTCTGTACACGGTGTGTTTCCCTGCGACAACCAAGAAACAACAATTACAAACTCTGACGCTATAATTAACACGGCACGACGACGGGACGCTATAAAAATGCCGCGTTAAATGGTGACACAACACGCACGGGATTCGATCGGCACCAGAGGAAGACGCTTTGTTCGTGGTGCATTTAAATTCTTTACTTTCTTCGTGTTCTTTGTTATTGCAGAGTCTCTGTGCTTTCGTGCCAGAAAGAAAACGGTACGCTAAGGGTGCTCTTTAGCTACAGATTATTTACGGCAGAAGGATTTCGAAAGGAAGTTTGGGAAATTGAAATTAAACGGTTGCTGTTGTGATTAGTTTAAAGAAAAGAATGTTTAGTCTATAAGATTGGCCGATGTTGCAATTAGTTCGAAGAATAGTTATCGGAGTCGCGATTAATTTGCACGATATTGCTAGCGTTGTGATTAACTCAGAGGATAGTGTTGAAATATTATGTCGTATCTCGTGCAAAGATAGTGTTGCAAATAGCATACAAGGTAGTGTTGTCAAGCGATCACACGCAGAATAGCGTTGACTAATGCAATCGTTAAACAATCACTTGCTAACGTCATAATTGATCGGAAACTTAAGGTGGACTATTCTCGCAGTGAATTTGAACGCTAGCGAATGTTCGAAGCGGTAGGAGGGAATTCCCAATTTACCTTATCCACTAACGTAACACCGTCACGACGTAGATCCCACTTCGTGACAATTAATCGGACATAATTTTACCAGTATAGCGACTTCGTTCCGTACCTTCGACAACTTTTCCCTCGCTGTCCGTTTTGCAAGCCTTAATAAACTCCGAGCCAGCAGCGTATAGCTCGAAGCAGTGCGGCTTGTGCCTGTCCTGCACCTCTCTGACCTGAATGTTCTCCAAGGGAATGATGCCCCGTGGCTCCTTGTCGGTCGTGTACTCGAAGTAATACAGACAGTTGTCGTTCAATATGAACCACCGCCTTTTCCAGCTCTTGTAACGTCCACCTGGAACAACCAGCAAATCGTTTAAAGTTAAGCAACGGTGCACGATTCGACATGCTTTATTTACCTGCTGTCTCCGTCAGGGCAGCAGAGGGACAAAGCGATACGAATATCAGAAATCAGGTAAAAAAATCAACTATCGTCGTCTCGTCATTCCGTCAGAGTATGCTCTAGATCAGTGATTCCCAAACACGCAATTTTTCTTAACGCGGTGATGAGCTTTCAAATTACACAATGTTTACATCAACGTTTTCTTTCTTGTATCTACGATCGGAGTCGGTTTTAGCGCCAGGTTTTGGGGCAGAAGTATGGAAACTTTGGAACTTTTGAATCGTGGAACTGTGAAATTTTTTGGTGTTGGAACTTTTTTAGAGTTTCGGATTTGACGAGTTTGGGTCTTCGACAGTTGGAACTTTGGAATTTTAGAACTTACGATCTTTGAAACCGTAGAACTTTCGGACTTGCAGACCGTAAAATTTGAAGACTATGCGACTTTATAAGTTTCAAATACGTTTGCTCGATAATACCTACATAGTACTAAGAGACATGATAATTTGAAATGTTCACATATTGATTAATCTGCAACTCCTGACCTCTTTCTTTTTGCAGACATAAACTTAGTGTTGTATAACGGCGATAGAAAATAAATTGAAAAGAATCTTCGACCGAGAATAACCACGCGAATGTAAGGAGTAATCATTCACGTCGTGCAACATAATTATTACGCATAAATAAATGTCAGTTTGGCGTGAACAAATGTGTGAGTCAGCTGGTAGAATGTTCTATCTCGAACCACCGCTAGTATCTTTGGAATGTCTCGACATAACGCTGAAAATATTCGAGCAATCCGAGGACTCTGCAGGCTGATGGTTTTGGGAATCGCTGCTCCAGGACATTCTCACTCGCCCCTTTAATCCCTTATAGCGTACGAGACTACCATTTCGTGTATTTCGGATTTTATCGAGAGTAAGTAGGTCTTTTGTTCGAAAACCGACTATGATCGATGCATCTGAACAGAAGGATCTATCTAGCTTATCTGTTGTGCGTACATCCTTTCTACTACCCGCATATCACGGAAACGATCCGTGTATCGCTTTACACTCGGTGGGTGGTACGCTCGTGGACCACAGGATGACGAATACTACTCACAAAGAACGTTACCAGGAATATATATTAAAAATTAGATCGATTACAATTATTTTAAGAATTTCTATAAGAATTAAATGTTTCAAACTATCCAACAAGTCGCAGGATTCGCGAATTTAATCGGATATCTTAGAATCGAATAATCATCAGCTTTTCTTCTTAATAGCAGTGTTATCTATCGAGTGTTATCTATCTTTTTACTAGAAGAAGTTATGACTCGAACACAAGAGTTGTACAAACAAGATTTAATTTAAAGTTTCCACGGATCACGTGTATCGCTATAAGAGATTAAAAATCTCATTCAATCGTATGATTCCTTTGAAACAAGAAACGTTTGATAACATTTTTCGATCAATGCTGCCTTGCCAGCATTCTTCCCTCGGTCGCACAAAGAACTGTTTTCTCGTTTCAGATCATACAGGGGCCAACAAGAAAACAGAAAACTCGGGGAGGGGTGCAAGTTGATTTGTACGTTGGACGAAAGGTTACCTTGCTTCCACAGCCAGCCTTCTTTGTCGGGATTGAAAAACGTGTGCATCAGATCGTTGCCGTCGTCTTCCGGTATCTTGAACGGTTCCGTCTTTATACTTTCGTATAAACTCTGGAAATCCATGAAAACGTAATTATAAATTGTTCGCGAAACACTCGGTATTTGCGGTCGAGGAAACTTTTCAACCGAAAGAAAAGTGAGACGGAAGATGGCATTCCCTGGGAAAAAAAAACCAATGGAAATCCCATTCTTCCTGCAATTCTAACGAAATTAAAAAAATTTCCTTATAATTCAAGGCTGGACAATGCATAGTAGACTCTTATTACACGTGTTATATTGCCTTGCGATATTTTCTCTATGGTTACATTTTCACACGATGCATAGTTACGCGCCGAATTTCAGTGCGTTACATTGCCACGAATCAAATTTTCACGTTTCGAATTACAACGCGTTGTACCGCCACGCGTCAAATTTCTGCTCGTTATATCGCCACTCATCGAATTACTGCGCGTTGTCAAATTTCTATGCTTAGCATTACTACGAGTCGAATTTCTCCACCCTGTACCGCCTCGCGTTATAATGCCACGCATTACATTACCTCGCGTTATATCGCCACGCATCAAATTACTAAGCATTGTACCGCCTCGCATAATATTGCCACGCCCCATATTCCTATGCGTTGTAATACCACGCGTTATATCGACAATAAATCAAATTACTACGAATTATATCGCCTCGCATTATATTGCCACAGATTGTATCGCTTCGAATTATATTGCCGCGCATTGAGTTGCGATGCACGGAATTATTACGCGTTGTGTCGCCACGTACGAAATTACTACGCGTTATATCGCCTCGAATTATATTGCCACGAACCGAATTACTACGCGTTATGCAACGACATGTTGCCACGTATCATTGCTAACTGTGCCGTCGCGTCATGAATTTTCACACGTTAAATTATCACGTGCTATATGTGGCAATATAACGAGAAACTGCTGTAATATAAAAGAAATTAATCTTCCAGAAATTCCAGAATTTTTAAATCGTCCACAAATTCTTCCTCTCGAAGCGGCATACTGAATCGCGATTCTGGTAATTATTAAAATCACGTAGAACACTTTGAAGGAAGTAATAAAGTCCGATGACTGTAATCAAAAGTGCCAAGAATTTTATAAATTTTGCGGGATAGAATCTTTGCTCTACAAATTATCGTGTTAGATCCACGGAAACAGCGCACAATCATGCTGCGTGTTAGCGTGGTAGGCTTTTTATAGCGAATCGTACGGAATCGATTTTTAACGAATTTTGCACCGGTACAAAACGAAATGATCGTCGCAACTAGCTACTTTGCATGAGTCTATCATTAAAGAATCATCGTAGAACGGACTTCCCCGTTAGCCGGTAGATTCATCTAATAACCGCGACTTGTAAAGCGCGCCAATTGCTTTATATCCTGGCCACGAATCTCGCGGATGGACAACACGCGACGTACGACCTTTCACGAATGTCGTCTCTCGCGAATGCACGCAATGGCGTACACGTGCGGTCCGTTGTTAGCCACGTTATTGTATTAATATTGAAGTTTGTATGCGCTTTGTTGTTTCTTAACCAATAGTCGTTCGTGGTTCGCGAGTTCACGACGAGATCTGTTTTAGATAACTCTTTCGATCTGTACATGTCCGCCACTTTAATCGTTCATTTGTGTTTGGTATCTAACGTTTTGATATGGAATAGCTGTGGTTCGAGTACTCAATAGTGAATCGTTAATATTCAACCCCGAACAATTAATATCTATATTCACTGTTAAGTAAATAGTATTTACAAATCTGGCACTTATAATTAGCATCTGGTATTTAATAGCATACCGAGAGTATTACAGAGTAAGCGGATAACTAACTTCTCGGAAATATTTCAGACAGTGCCATGAGAGACTCGAGATTATCGTCCAGAGAGTACGATGCATACAAAGGCTTTGATATTTTGTGTAATGACTCGTTTCGTGCACCAAGTCAAGTGTATCGCAGTTGAGGTTGATGATATAATAGCGATTGACGTATCATAAACCTTGCCAACATGCAATTCTTAGGTCTTAAATCGCAGTTAAAGCAATGTTGCAGGCACGATACTTTCGTTAGTTTAATAACGTGCAACCCTAATGATTAGGTGGAACTCCGTCGCAGGAAATCCTTATGTCGGGACCTCGGTCATGACAGGAAATCGATACTAATGTTCATTGAACATTCGATTTAACGTAATCGAACAGCGTGCGCTTAAAATATTGCTGAAACATCCGATGCAAGTGGGCATTTTAAATTGCAAATAACAACTTTGCTACAAATGACTTTAAAGCAACGTTACCACGGCGTTATGGATACATTCTTGAAGTGTCTCGTGTCGGTGACGTAAGGCGATTTCACGTATTAATCAGAAGTTGAACGTTAAAATTCTTGGCAAACGTTTGCGTCACACATTTAGATCTACGTTCAAAGGATCAATACGATGGCAAACTCGTTCATTGCAATCTTTCTGAAGTTTATTGATTTCCGAGCAACGGTTGTTGAAAGCGGATGCTTGGTATCGAATGGCGGTTACTCGGAGATAATAGCTGTTTTATGAAATACATATACATAGAATATATTGGATAACCAAGGCTGAATGCTAAGTACGTTATGCTAGATAACGGATTCAGCTGGACACTAGCTATTCCATACCAGATAGCAGATGTTGTGTATTGATTAGTTTAGCGGTGGACAGATCAATTTCTGAATCTCCAAATTTCAATATTTCCAAATTCTCGACTCCACAAATTTCCACCTCTCCAAATTCCAATTTACCCAAGATTTCTGCTCCCCAATTTCAACCGACTCATATTCAATATTGCCAAATTTCCACCTCTCCCAATTCTAATATACCGAAATCTTCGATTCGCTAAATTTGAATATTTTCAGATTTCAATCCCCCAAACTTCTACCTCTCGAAATTCTAATTCATCGAAATTTCCAACTTCCGAAATTCGAAAATCGTCTATCCGCTATTGAAGGAAAATAATTTCCGGCGATCGTGATCGCCAGGAACGAGAAGACGATTTGGGTAGTGACGAACGTGCAGGCAAAGCCACTCACCACGAGTAGTTCACGAGGCAAATCGCCGCCATTGTTGATTCCACGGTTCATAGATATGAACTGTTCGACGCTGGGCTTATCCTTGACACTGGGATTGTGAAGGGACGTGTTCAACATGATGATGGCGAAGCTTAAGACGTAACAGGTGTCCGTGTTGGTGAATATATTCGGGTTCAGTTGGCAGTACCTCTGCGCGAAGCACTCCATCATTCGGTCAATTTTTTGAGCTTCACCGGGTAACCTGAACGACCAGAGGAACTGTCGAAGGGCCTGGACCAGGATCAGGTCCGTGAAATCGTGGAGCTCGACGAACGCGCGGAGTACCCTCTCGTTGAAGTCGTGTCGTTCGCCAAGGTAATCGCCTATCGCGGTCTTGTTCAGTCCTTCGCCCTTGTAGAGGAACTGAGCGACGTCTTCTGGGGTCGGTGCCAGGAGATTGTGCTCGATCAGGTACTCGATGCCCTTCTTAGGGTCCATGTTGAACTTCTTGCGGCCGATGGACGTCTGCTTGGCCTTGTTCGACGGCTTCGTCTCGTCGGCTGCGAGACCGCCGCCTTCCATCGCCTCCATCTCGGCCACCACCTCGCCCAGCTCATCTTTCAGTTGCTGAAAAAGAAACGAACGCGTCAGAGGAATCGCATCACGATGGCTTCCTTCGATTTACATGCTGCAAAGTCCTCCCTTCGTCTTGGGGGATCAGACTGACCCTCCGTTATTTACTTCGAGTGGATTTCAGAGTAATTAGCGTGAACGAGTTTGTTCTAGAGCGGTGTCGCCACCGTTTAGGGCGATGCCATTATCGGTACGAACAATACGGGGACTATGGGTCTCGCGAAGATTCGTCAAACGTTATTTATTAATTCTTGCGACGAGTGTAAAAGGAATATGCGATATCTCGTACGTGTTCCGATATAAAAAATCTGAGACTGGAATAATATCGAGACGATCAGTGTCGTATTAACCATGATAACTAGTAAAAGATAAGCTAGGTAAGATAAACTTTCGTCTTTGTACAGTGTTTAGTTCCTCTGCTCCCTTTTAGTTATATAAAAATCTCCGACCAGGCTTCTCCCCGATGCTTAAAGGAAGTCCTTCACCTGGTGCGCTCTCGTCTTTCGATCTAGATAAGCGACGAACTTTCCAGGGGTGAATGCCGAGAGGGAAGCATCACGAGTGTGACAAAAGAGTGTCCCTCCCACGTAGCATTTATCAAACACTCTATCCTCGCCATGCTCGTGCTGGGCGACTTAACGAGAAACAATCGAACTAACCTCCATGGTACCGATTAAAATTAATTCCCTCGTTTCACGTACAAAACGAACCGACCATCAGTTTTACGAACACATCAAGGCAGTTTGTTAACTAATGCGAGTAAAAAATACGCGGACTTCCTCTGTCGCATACTACTAGTCGACTTAACAATTTCCTTCTGCGGCATTTCCTGTTGTGCATGGCTGCATTTCGAACGCATTCCGTGCATTTCTGTCGCCTTCTTTTAATTCTCGGCTTGTTAAATTCTATTATACAGCAGACTTCCATTATATTGCAACCAGTGGAACGGTAGAAAGGGAAATTTCTTCGTACAACGACTAGAAATATGGAGCGCGATAATACTATGTGCGATAATATTACATGTACAAATGCCACACGTTATGATACCAACGTGTGGCGATATAACACGTGCCAATGTAGCGCGTAATAATTCAATTCCGATAATTGGACGCGTGGCGAAATAATGAGTGCTGGTGCGACGCGTGGAAAAATAACGCGTGGAGATATTATACAACGCGTAGTAGGTCGTATGGCAATATAACGCGAAGTAATTGAACGCGTAGTAACGAGAGTCTAGAGGAATTGAAAGTACTCGAATAATTTGTACATACAGTCAACCGCATACAAGGTATATAATACTTGTAGTCGAATAAAAAAGAAAAAAGAGGTGAACGATGTCAACATGTATAGGATGGCGTTAAAACGAGCACGTACATTTTCATTCGGCCAGAGACAAGCGGAGAAAAATAGAAGCGAGAAACGTAGGAACAATATTTCCCTCTTTGTGAAAACAACTTTCCACGATGTTGTGTAAAATGTTCCAGCTCGTGTCTCACGGTTAGGTTTCGATCCCACCACCGACACCGGAACACACCACCTCCGACCTTAATCCGGGATCAGACGCTTCCGGAAAAACGCTGTCACGCCTCTTAATTGCGCCGCGACATCGAGGAAACTTTGAACGCGCTTTGAACCGTGCTTGCTCGACGAACACACGAACAAATCGACCAGTTTTGTTTCACCGAATAATACAACGGGTGTACGGAATCGCAGAGTGCGTTCTTGTTACATACACCGTATGTCGAGAGAGAAATTGTTGAGAAACTATTCGATAACGGATACAACGACCAATTAAATAGTTCTCCAACAGTATTTAGCGTAATCGTACGGAATTGTTTCAGCCCTTCCTTATTTTAAATTACACTTTGGAGGAACTGGAACCGAATGAGGATTTTGATAGAGAATTGTGGTGAACCGACGCGACTGCACGTGTAACCTGGCAGAATTCCAGCATCGTTTTTCTCGAAAACGAAGCAATCTATGAAAACAATTTATTCTATAATTGAGTTATTTTTCACGGAGAATCATTTGCTTTCAGGTACCACGATGCAATTGAAATTTTCATCCACGACGGAAAGCATCTTCCAAAGTTTTCTTTAACGTGACTTTAATCGCGTCTCGTACAGAATCATTCAAGAAACAGTGGAAGAGTTTAAAATTAACCCGCACAGTTTGACCCGACAAATATTTTTCTCCTTTTCTTACGCATCGGTAATTTCGTTCTAACGAATCTTCATTTATATTGATCATCGACGCTGAAAGAAACCGCGAAACTTTTCGAAAACCGTGGCTCGTAAAAAAACAAGAGAGAGAGAGAGAGAGAGAGAGAGAGAGAGAGAGAGAGAGAGAGAGAGAGAGAGAGAGAGAGAAGAGCGCGAATGATCAGAGAAGAAAAGTTTTCGTTTGTTCGAAAGAACAAATCGTGGTTAATTACCATCCATAGAATATCCAGTCCAATTAATGTTCATCCATCCTTTCTTTCATACGAACGAGTAATGGATTCTTCGAGCAAATCTGCGAGGAGAATAAAAACCTAGGGACGAATGTTTACGAAGTAAGTCGGTTATTCGACTAGACGAGATTTCGGATCACAAGTTATCGTATACGAATCGATGACTCAACTCTAAAATCCGGAAGGTTTAATAAACAACGTTCGCGGACTGTTTAACTTGATGACTAATGTAGATGACGAGACTATTTGCTCCCAGCGTTTTAATATTTAACGTATTCCAAGAAAGAATAGTTCCAACCAATTAAGATAGGAAGTTGTAACTGGAAGCAGATTAATTTGAAATTCGGTCGCTCTTTTATTTCGTGACTAACTTCACGATCTAAGATAAAATGGAATTTATAAATTTTACTATACCAAAACACATTCGTATGATTCTTTATTATTTTCTTTAGTTTGGTCCTTTTTTTCCATAAGTAAAGAAACGTATAGCGTCATGTACGAAGAAGAGAAAAGCATGAAATGATAATGATACCGAAGGTAACATTGAAAAGGAAGGAACAATAAGCTGGATAACAAGAGGCAGAAACGCGACTCATCCCTTTAAAATAATAGAAAACGAGAAAGAATTCGTCATGGGTCGGTGGGTACGGGTCAAAGTAAATTTTCCGTTTCCTTTTATCCAGCTTGTCCTAAAGCTGTTTATCGGTGCCCTCCACCCAAGGAAGCACCGTTTATTTTTAACCGGATACATTCACGACGCGTTCCGTGCGTTTACGAGCACGAGTTGACATCCGTTTTGCCGTGGAGCGGTTGTCGATCGAAAAGCGATACAACGGCCGATCTAACTTCAATTTTCTTACCGAACTAATCGATGAAGAACGATAATAAACCTATCCGAGGTACAACAACTCGATACAAAACCATTCAACTTCAAATACATTCGGTATACATTTATGAAATTAATTATGGAAATTATTAATTACGAAGTTAATGGAAAATGCTCCAGAACTAAATTCGACTTGTATTCATAAAACGTTTGCGGACAAATATTAATCATTGATCATATTCTTAGAAATTAAAACAAAATTTTATGTAAACGATGTACGAAATGATGTATGATAAAATTTTACATAAATGATGTATGAAATGACGTATGACAAAATTTTACATAAATGATGTATAAAATGATGTATGACAAAATTTCATATAAGTGATGTATGTAAGTTGAACCCGAATTGACGTACAAGAAGCTTGCAGTTTAGGAAGTTGACACGACACTGGAGATCTTGAATATTCTAGTATAAGAACACGGTGATTTGATTTATTTAATTTTTTTAATACCGATGCTTTGTTGAAAAAATATTGAACGTTGAATAAAATATTTCATAAAGAACGTAATGTTCATCTTATGCAGCTATATCCTATCAGTGTACGAAACTAAGAAATGACGCTGCCACGTCACCCATGAATGGGATGCTTAAATTTCCATACGAATCACCTCTATTATTAAAAATTCTTTTACCTGACTAGAAATGCTCACACTATTTGATCCTACTTATCTCAAGGAGACTATTATCTCGATAAGAATATAACAAAATATTTTTATACAACAGGTGTTATATTATTAAATATAACAAAATGTAAACTGACAAGATCAGTTGAAAATAGAACTGGCAGCTAATAAAATCGTCAAATGCTTCATCGCGACAGTCACCGTATTAAAATGCGCGTGTAGATAATGCTGAAAATAAATTGCAGTGGAAGATAAGGTAAATGGCACACGGTTATTGCAAACGGTATAAATTTTCCAAACGACTTAATCCCATAAAATAATCCTTTCACGTGCAATGGGTTAAAGGAGTGTCCTCTCTGTTCTACGTCTATCCACCCCATGGAAGCTAGCAGGATTCGCAGTCTGTCGATAACATTGTCTCTGGTCGGAACAATGATCGCTTCTCGCAAGGATCATCGTGGGACTTCGATCATACAGAAATCGAACGTTTGGAAAAAGGAAAGAGGGACGGCGGGAATATCCTCGTTGCATCGTTCGATATTCGCTGTCTAGGTGGAGATTAAAGTTCCACTCGGTCGCGAAACAGTCGACGGGGAAGTTCGTCGAAGAGTTTTCACGGAGATGGCACACCGTTGAACGCAGGCTGGAATAAAAAAGGAAATCGATGGGTGCGTGCAAACGACGCGCCCATTTCTGTACCCGGCCGATCTCCGTCGACGTCGCGATGGAAAATGACGCGAACACGCGACCATAAAATATTTATCCAAGCCGCTTGCTACCCGTCCACCGAGTGTTTAATGTTTTTGTATCGCGAACGAGGCTACCGTTGTCTCTTTTTTTCCATCAGACAGTTTACCGTGTCCCACAGGCACCTGTGTTTTAACATTTTTTTTTTTTCCATGAAAAGACAGATAAAAACTGATGGTAGCGAAGTTCTTTATCTGCTTGACGTTTTTATTTATCCAGAATAAATATACGGTCTTTTCGTACGACACAACGGAGCGTACGCGGATTTTTCCGAGGATCGGCACCGTTCGTTTTTATCGTGCAACGATATAACTCGTATGCAACACGTGGTGAAACAACGCGTGTCCGCGCAACAAAATGGTAAACAACTGTAAAACGGCAAATGTCTGTAAAATCGCGTGTAAAATCCTGCTCGTTAATTGGGCTAAAATCGCGTTTAAAGATTAGCCAAGCAAGAAAACGTTGGGAACCCGGCTGTAATTACCTATTAATAGATTAGTAATTGCCATGTGAAACGTGTAATCTGCGAAATATCTCGCAATACGCTGGATTTCTCATAATTATGAAACGATGTTACCATTCGGGGTGTCCTTTTCTAATCCTTTTAAGTTCAAATTGATGCGGTACTTAATTTACACCGGAAATTAACTTCAACCTAATTGGACTTAACTTCAATCTAATTGGACTACAGACCAAAAAATTAAGCCTTCGAAGATGTATCACTGACAGAGATAATTAATACCTGAACTACTAATTGTATAAATAATGCGTAAATTTAAAGTTTCCGATGTACGAAAAATTTGACGAGTTTGGATCTTACATCGCGTAGGTTTTATTAGGTTAAAACAACACGAGTGAATGTTCTAAAGAGAAAAGCGTGGGCGTAGAATGAACTCTGTCGAGCAAAAGGCAAGAAACATTGTTGAAGCGCAAAGGTAAGGGTTGCAAAGGTGAACGACAGGAAGACTGTACACGATACACCCTTCTGCAGGGTAGTTGCCGATAAAAACGATAAGAGGGTGATAGACGTTGTCCTGGCTGTATTAAACGCGTTTCACATCGCTCTATTTATTATTCAGGTCCTCCGATCGGAGGTTCGTTCGTGTGGCAAAAAAGAAATTTCTTTCTATCGGTTCGATGCGCAATTTTATTTCTGTCCGGTACCGTAAGAACTAAAAATACGAAAATACTTTTGTTCCTAATAATTTGTATCAATGGACATTCTCCCCCATGAATATTTTCCTCGTTGTCAACGAAACGAAATTTTGTTCAAAAACAGTTTAACATGTTTAACAGTTTTTTGGATGTTCAACGCCATGGTTTCTGAACGTTGATCTGAGCGTGATTCCGAATCTTGTCGCTAGAGGGACAATATTTTCTCGCCAGTGCTCCCTTAGCCATTTTACAATTTACGGCTTTGCTTTCTAAGAGATTAAAAATTAAGTACTCGACTTACAAGTTCTGAATATCGCTCTGTAAAAATAAAGTTCTGCTAATGCCAATTTATCGCGCTCGAGGAATTTATATCTAGGAATAAATTGAAAAGGTGTGATCAAGGAATGTAGTACAGATAATCTCCTGAATATTTTAGCGAATGTTAGATTACACGTCCCTAATGGATCGTAAATTATTCTCTATTTGTACATTTGTGTTTCTATATGAAGGGGAAAGCATTTAGCCTTCTCTTCAAGGGTACCGTAATCGACTCATCTAATGTTTACACTTAGAAAAGGAACCCTCGATTCACCCTAACTATTTTCAAAGGGTCGATAGGGGTTTACGAGACACCCAGACCGCAAGCCTACTCTCGTCTTAACTTCGTAATACAGATCTTAATAATGGAATCAATGGTGTTCGACAAAGACTCCACCAGGTTATTAGAATGTCGGTCAACATAATTAGACACGGCTATTCAACGAGTAGACACGTAATTAGACACGTCTATTGAACAAATAGATAGACGAATAAACATCGAAGAGACGAATGAATAGGGAAGTCTATTCGGTCGATGAAATTCCGGTGGTTAGAACAGTGTCATAAAAGTTGATCGAGTGTAGTATCGAAAGGGATAAAAACGAGCGAGGAATATCGACGTGTGTCGAGGGTTAAAGTGGGAAAACATTCGCATGGAAACGCGACGAAGCGTCTCGGTCGTTAAGCCAGGGTTACGTCTGCGGAAGGTGTGGCCCTTTTCCTATAGGTTGATTCGGAGGGGTGATAATGTCTCGAAGGGAATGGTAGAAAAGCTTTACCCTCGATGCACGGCAGGAGACCTTTTTATACCAAATGAAATTTCTGCGACGTTGGCTAATCGTGTTTCAAGCCGTCTTCCAGTTCCGGCTTAATGCAAGCTCTTTTTATTTCTGCGACTATGATACCGGCATGATTTATGCGCGAATACGGCCGATGGTTTTGTTAACGAGGAATTTCCTAATTCTGCTACGGCAGAACGTGAATTATTAACGCTATACTTTATATATATTCCATTCGACGATCTCGTATGCTAGACGAGTCAATTCTTAAAGCACGATGCAAACTTTATGAGATCATTATTGATCTCTTGTCAGGTGTGTTAGTCAGAATTACATCTGCAATATTAAAATAAAAAAAGTTGAAAAGTTGTGTCAATCTTGTATCGATCTATGACTATGCAGATCATAGCCGGATTTGAACTTTAAGTTGAAGGGTGCTAAAATTTTCAGTAAGATTCGCTCTTGAATTATGAGTGCGTCACGTGTCAGACTCGTCAGTGTGGCAAGGAGTTCAATTTGAGAATTAAATTTTCAAGTAATTATATCGACTTAAAGTACAGTTCGTGTAAATATTTAAAGGGCAAAAGGTAAAATTAGTAAAATTCCTGCGTGCCTAATTTCTGGAAACAGTTGTTTATGTATCTAACGAAAAGGCGAGGTAAATAGGAACGAAAGTAAAAGTTTGACTAACTGAAGTTGAAGGAAGATCGGCTCGTTGCTTCCTGACAATATCGCGAACCTCGACGATCCTTTTTCGCGCAGTGAAAGGGTTGAGGAAAGAATGAAAGAAGTCGTTTCGCGTGAGCGAGGTTGAATCTCTCTTTCGCTCTCACGGTAGCCGGAAAAAAACAGCCACGGAGGCCGGAAGTGGGCTCTCGTTGTCTTCGATGGACCTCGTTAACGGGCTACCGCCGCGATACGCCGAGCCACGGACAATAAGTTGGTCGTCTGTGGCACACTGGTATTGTCTGTTATGCAGCCGCGTTCCTTTTGTCCGTTTCTCGGCTCCACATCCGGCCCGGGCATCGTCTTGCCTTCGTCCTCGCTGCGTGAGAAAAAGACCTCTATCGTGCGCCGTTTCGCTTCTTTTTCCGTCTTCTTTAAGTCTTTCGCCGCTCTGCAAGCCCGAGCGCGAAAATACCAACCGTCCGTGACGCGAAATCGATCGAACCTTCGATTCTGACCTTGAACAAAGCTCGATCAAGGGTAAAACGTGTCTCTCAATGGAGAGATCAGGTGGCTTTCACGGTATTAACGCATCGACGATCGATCGCCTTTCTTAAAGCTTTCGTAACCGGTGCATCTGGTCTTCGATTCACGGGTCCGAGGAAGCGAAAAATTCTTTCATTGTAACAACTCTTTTCCTCTTCGCCTAAATAAAGCTTCGTATCTACAGATTTTCGATTTACGTCAACTCCAAAAATTCCCAAAAGTTTCGACTACAAAAATTTTATTATTAATAGTTTAAAAGATTTTGGAGATAACGTTTTGATTTCGTGGAATTTATTGAGAGTCAAAGAACGCCAACTAGACATGGCGCTGTCCGACTCCAACTTATTGTTTTCGGAGTTAACGTTGTCACACTCTGAACCCTCGCTTTGCTCCTCCGTTTACGAGTATGTTTCATCATTGGGTTACGTATTCCACACCATTCGAAACATCGACAATTGAAATTTTATTATATCTTAATAGCGGAATTGCACAGTGACGCTCAATAGCAACGTGTTGAAATTGTACAACGTGAGGTGCGAGTTCAAATCTGTTGTTGAATTTCATTTTTTTTTCCATTCCCTTTTTTAGCTAATTACAGTCTACAAAAATATATTGTTCTCTTAGTTCGTTTTTGAAGTCATCAAGGTAAGGTCACATATGCGAAGTCACCGATTTTTTTCGTGTTATAAATTCTTTTCGGGTTCATTTATATAATTGTCACAGATTTAGAGTTCGTTATTTTGTTTGCCTGTAATATTTAAACCATATATGATCCACATATGGTTACACATATATGGTTAAACATATATGGATACACATTTGGTTACACATATAAGGATACACATATATGTATAGATACACATATGGATGAGGAACATAGAACGTTATGAAAATATCGGGTAAAAGTGGTTGGAAATAAAAATACCTAATAAAATTGTATAAAATTTTCGTTTTATCCGAAACAGACGTCCGAAGACTATTTTAGAAAATAGCAAAGTGTAAAGTGGAGAAGGAGCAGTTAGAAACAGCAAGAACGCAGGAAATCGTGCGTAACAGCTTCCACGGTCTATAATCGAGTATTATAATTTCCATGGGAACGTTGAACGGTGTTATCGCAAAAATCGCCAAGCTCACGGTAACGAGCATGCTTCGTACTTCATCCGTGATTCGAGTTTAATGAACCCTAACCTTAGCTCCGATAAATTTCACCGTGTACACACTCTCCGGCGTAATTGTTAACCCCGTTACGTAGTTTCTTTACGAGTAAACTCTTCACCGCCCGGAATAACTTTATCCGTTCGCTATATTTGTCGCTATCAACCGGTGGATTTTCAAATCTGACCCAGACTCGATTTTAATTAAGCGCGAACGATCGGGTCATAGAGAGTGCACTTACCCCGTTTAATTCACTAAAACGGCATACACGCGCTATTTATTCAGCGTTGCGAGGGTGACGGTTTATTTTTGCATGCGTCCGTACGACCTCTTCGCCGTCCAAGGAATTACTCCTTTCGAGCGAAACGAGAACAACGCTTTTACCTCGTTGTCTCTTCGAGACTATTTTCAGTGAGCTACTGAGCCTAAAACGAGATAAGTCTAAAAACGTTCCTGGTCACGGATCATTACATCATTCTGCTTCCTCCGCGAATCGAGACCGATTACCAGATCTTTTTTATCGGGCTGCTATATCGACTGGAAACCGATTTAATCACTCGATATGTAAGAAATATCTCTGCCGAGGTTCGACGATTAATATGCAGATCGCGTCAGAGCAGTTCGGCTGTCACAATAGAGTACCGAACCGGAAACCAAACTATTAATGAACACATAAATTAATCGTTACCCGACGTATTTGTCGATCAAATTGAATAGCGAGCAAACGGATAATGCGACTCGTTAAATAGCAAACGTTGAATTATACATTGTCCGAATTAAGCGATCGTGGCATTTGCGTTTCGTTTCAGAACTCGGTGTTTTGAATCGTCCGATTCACGTGTGCCTGCATGTTTCCCGAATTCATCGAGAGCGAGCGAAAGACGACCGATCGCGAGCGAGGCTTTTCATTCCTGGACGATTAAATCCAGCCCGTGATTAAAAGCTTCGCTCTCATGTGGGTCAAGTGATACGGTACACCGATCGAATTCTTCGTGTCCGTGGAAAATTCCGAAATTCCTCGATCGGTTTTTTTTTGCGGGGCAGTGTGCTGTAACAAGATCGAGCGCGAAAGTCGCTAATCGTGCATTATTCGAGATGTACAGCGAGGACTGTTAGAAAGCTTTTCATATTTATATCTGAACGTGTGCTGCTTATTGAATTATTGAATATTAGATTATTACTTTATATCGAGTTACGAGTGATTTGTGTGTTTATGTGTTATTGGGGTAATGGATAGGCGCTCGTGTAGGGATACTCACATCGGTTATTCAATTATTGTAGTTGAAATACGTTGCTTGATTGCTCACATATGAAGTATATACATACTTAGAACAGATACGCTTTGAATGTTTATGTTTTGAACACTTAGGTTCCGAATACTGGCGCCCCGAGTACTCGCGCCCCAAAATATTCACGTTCCGAGTACTTACGCACCGAATACTCACGCCCCAAGTACTCGCGTTCCGAATTCTCGTATATCAAAAAATTCAGGCTCCGAGTTCTCATATACCAAAAAATTTCGAAGTAAAATTTTCCTTGGCATTTTAGTTCGAACTTGTAGGGTCTGCGGTATTGACATACCAAGCGACTACGAGCATTAAATGAAACGATGTTACTTTGAAGATGAATTAAAAAGGAAGGAACAGCATGCAGGTTATAATGTGTGATTAAGAGAAGAAGTAATCGCAGGTAGCTGGGATCTCGTTATAATAATACAGCAGTCGAATGGTATAAGAAGGCGCGCAATTAGCGAAGTGCATTTAGATGCAAGGAACTTGTATTTTTTTTCTCAGACTTGGCTGCCGAGCGTGCTTCTTTTCCACGAAAATAAAAGACACACGGCCGCTGCCGTTACAGATGTGTCATGGTAAAGGAAGAAGAGAAAAAAAAATGTAAAATAAGCCGGCATTCCAGGGCACACGGGTCCTGATACTACAAGGAAGAGCAATGTGCATCGTGACGAATACAGGATGCGATAGCAGACAAACGTTTCCTTTTTATGCTGATTGTGGAATCGCGTTCATTTCCAGGCCTGTTCGTTCGATATCTGTCAGTTATGATAAATCGTACGATAACTCGTTCGCTTCGTCATAATATTCGCTTTTTCATCGCGTTATACCGAACGACGATTTCGTTAAGTCTCCTTTTTATTCCTAAACTCCTGTACACAGGGTGAAATATTACGAATCGTACGTAGCGAATCGCGGTTAATTCAACAATTCGCGAAGACGATGATTCTACGTTCACGTAGTTTCTGTTTGATATTACGTAAACGTTTATCGCGAAAGCGACGATAATTTGTGCACACACGCGCGTTATAATAGAGAATGAATCATTGAATCGCGATGTTCTTCTATCTGGAAGAGGTCTTCAAATGTGAACTGCCTTTGTATTCAGAATGCTGTTTCAATATTGTTCGAAGCGGGAAAAATGAAGAACACGGAAAATAAATCGGTATCGCGAGAGCCAATGTATGTGCATGTCATATCCAGACATTTACTCCTGAATACCTACATATCTCGATTCTAAACTCTTAACCATACGTAGAAAAATTAGTTCGATGCTAAACCAAAATGGCAATGGTCAATTTTGGATTTGTGACCATAAGTATATAAACATCCGGTGGTCAACGATGACACTTTGCATATCGCGCAAAGCTTTTTGGTCGACTACATTAATTCGAAGGGTCGTATAAGGATGGCCAGTCGTAATTTTCTCGTCGATGATGACAAACGTTTATTAGCAATGCTAACCACCGCACAACACCTTGCACGATCGCATACCGCAGAGGTTACTCGTCAGGAAATATTTTTTCCAAGTAACGCGGCACATCGCGTTCTGTCGTTGCTTTTTCACCGCCTGACGTATTCGATTTTCCGCGTGACGATTTTATGCGAAATATTAAAACAAAGTTAGCAATAGATGCGGTTAAAAGCGGGGAAGTTGTCCACGAGATCTTTTTCTAACAACCGTCGAAGGGAATTTCGCGGAGAAAGAAACGATTCCTTTTTCACATTTTCTCCGATACTTTTGCCGAGAAACAATGCCAGGCTCTCTTACAATACACTACAATCGCTCGAACAAGCGGCCTCGGGGAATCTACATCGGCCCTTCTATTCCTTGTCCTTGTCTACCGTGCTAGCTTGTTCGAGACAATGCCAGCCATTTTCCGCCGGGACAACGAACGAGATCTTTCTCTTGCCTGCGAGACCAAACTCCAACTTTTACACTGAATCGAGCCAGCTATCGATTTAGACGGCGAAAAATGTCACCGGACTATGTCTACTAATCTATAATTTGCAATTTTACAAATATAATTATACTTCTTTACCTTAGTATTCAGTACCAGTTTTGGTGTCTAGTAGAGTGAAACAAGTAGTTTTATAAATTTTGCAAACCTTAAATTTACGAATTCTTAAATTACCATAATTTGAATTCTCAAATTTTCAGGTTAAAAATTCCCACTACTTTGTGCCTTAATACATACTTGAAACCTTAGTATTCAACGTATTTACCGGTTGAAAACAACGAACAATGTATATTGTCCCGCCTGCATAATTAACACGTTACAATAAATGCGGGTCACAAGGATGGTTAACGTATGAAAGAAAGTTGCAAACCGAGAACAAAAAGAGTCGTACAGAGGGTTAACGCGAGCACAAAAGTTTTAATACGTTAAATTTAACCCCTTTGAAAATCTCGCTACTTGCTATTCCATGAGACACGCAACTATTAACAGGGTCAAAAGAGCAAAAAGTCTGGTGTAGTATGCGCGCTCTTGTTTCTCCTTTTGCGCAAAGTCCACGCGTCGAGCCTTTAAAAACAGACGGACGCAAATTGAACCGACTTGAACCACCTATTTAGACCGTGTTACATAAGCTGGCTAAAGATACAAGCTCGCGAGATACCAGCGTAGCTCTAAATCGTTCGCGAAACCGGATCAAAATACGCGGGAAAGGCTGGTGAAAGCCCGACACCTCGACCCATCGTGATCCGAATTTGTCCACGGAATTAAATCGACGCTAATTCGCGTACGATTATCGGAACGTGTATTTGCAGTAAAATATCCAAACGTGTTTTCGATTTAAAAACTTTCAAAAAATTAATATCCGATCGAAAGAAATTTACGGTGTTATCCTTGATCCTACTACGGCAATCTGTCCATCTATTATTATGTTAATGGCGACTATTCTTGTCCTGCGTTGCATGTTTCTTGCCAGAGGTCAGTATTAACATTTATACGATACATATTCCAGCAAAATGTCCTACGCTTTACGATATCGTGTACGACGCGTCGAACACGTGTCCCCATACAACATATTCCTTCTTATTTCCATCCTTTCCTGCCCTCCTTTAATCCAATAATAGCCGCCGCGTTTATTTTAGACAGCTCGGAGACAAGTCTGCCGATTCTGTTACACGGAACTACCTGCTTTCCCGCTACGTGGACCGAGTTCGGACGAAGAACGGGTGATTCTTCGTCATGCTTGGGACCTAGATATTTGCTGCTTTAGTATTCGGGGTTATAGCGCTTAATACTTTTCTGTTCGAGGTCACAGTACTTTAGCACCTGACAACTTAGTATCGGATAACTGGTATTTTTTAAGTCAGTGGTGTCGACGCGCTGAAACTTTGGGCCTTAGTATATAGGGCATTGATATTTGCGATCTTAGTATTCGGCACCTTGGTACTCGATACTTTAGTATTTAGCTGCTGAGAATTAGATAATGGTGTTTCGGGCATTTAGTATTAGGGAGTTTAGTATCGAAGGCCTTAGAAGTCGGGGCATCGAATTTTGGCGCGTTAGTATTCGTACGATAGCGCTCGGGTGTTCATCAGTATTCTAGATGTTGGTATTTGAATCCTTGGTACCTCAGGATTTTGAGACCTTAATACTCTGTGCGCGAGTGTTTGAGATTTCATATTATATAACCCGATACTCGATCGGCTAATATTCGAGGGCCTGAAACTCGTTAGCCAGGTATTCGAAGAATTAATGATTGAAGCTGAATATTCGGTAGCTGAATGTTTGCGAGCCGAGTATTATACGCTACCGAACATTCGCCGTGATTCGAGCTCATTAGAACAATCGAGATTCTCGTACTGAATCGCCTGGTCAACATCAGGGTTCAGCTGCTTTTTACGTGGGGTATTTTCCGTTCAGTTGAGTCGAGTCGAGTTCGGTAGCGGAGCTAGATGAAACATGTGGCTCGTGACCGGAGCGAAAGGGGGAATTCTCTCGTCCTCTCTTCGCCTCTCTGCTTCTCTTCTCTTCTTGCTCGGCCGACGGCCTTGAGAGGTCACTTTACCAGGACCGTTCGCTGAATACCTGGCGAAGAAAGGAACTGGAACGTGTAGAGAGGACTGGTATTCCGCTCGGGTATGATAATAACGTCCAGCTCGTAACGAGACTCGTCGTTTTCTCGTGAGAGCCGTGCATCGGCCTCGATAATTTACGCTCGTCTCTACCTTATCATTCCTTTCGGACACGCGCTACCGATTTGCCTTTTTATCCATTTCGCGTACATATTCCACGATCTTCGCTTATCGCGCGTAGATTACTCGTCTTATTTCATTCTAAACTGCGTCATCATTATCACTGACATTAATACGACGGGGTACATAACGTGCGTCATCAGCGAGATACCACAAGACGCACACGATGCGTCATCGGTGGTGCAGAAAACATAGGACGCATACGGTGCGTCGCCGGTTACACGAGTGTCAGGTGAGAGTGGCAGGACGCCATATAAATGCCTAAGGACTCACAAGGCGCGTCATCCGCTAGACAACACGAAACATATACGGTGTGTCACGCGTCGGTGTAGGACACAGAAGAGAGACAAATCGGCAAAGTAACACTGCGAAGGCCATTTTAAAACGAACCATGACAAGAAGCGAGAAGGAACGTTTTCTACCGCGTCATCGTGTGCTTCGTCGATGCTCATCGTTTTGCATTGCGAATCAAGTTTCCAAGGACGTTGCAAGGCCGTTCGTTGTCAGAAAAAATAGCCGAACCTCCTTTTCCTTTCCTTGGTGGTCGGCTTCGTACACGTGATGTAGGTCGTCGGAAAAATAGGACGAAAGGAGATTGACGCATGTACGCTTCCGGCGAGACCGGAGCTGTTTAAACAATTTTTTATCTTTTTTTTTAGAAGCGTCGAATGAAAGCGATAGTGCGTGTAGCGGTTTCTGTGCCAGAATGATAAATCGCGCGATACTGTTAGCGGCTATTTAATACGTCCGTATGTACTGTGAAAACAAAACGTATTCGCGATACACGGAACATATAACTGAGAACGTTTTGCAAAACGATTCGATGAGAAAACAAAGAAAGGAGTTTGCAGAAGCGAGGTTGCGACCCTGAAGTTACTCGACCTTCGCTCGTTGTAAATTTTCGTACGCGGACATTACGCGGCATACTTTTTTCGTAACGCGATTACCGAAGTAACTTTCGAAGTAGGATCGTCGAGAGGAATGCAAATTACGCGGAAGATGAGAGAGCCGGTGGAACGAAGCATCGACGAAAGGTTAAGCGTGTGAAAAACCCACGCGCGCTGAATTCATTCATATCCTGAAGGTGTAAACGAAAAGAGTTCGTTGTAGAGATCGAAGTTATGCCTGTCGATGAATCACTCGTTTAAATAGCCGTGAATTCCATCGCCACTGTTTGCACGTTGCTCACGTGTGACGCGCCTTTCGCGAGTGTTCGTGAATGCTTATTTTTGTCGTCCAACTTCGATCGCTCGCGAATCTTCTCCTCGATAAAAATTTATTGATCGCCTTTTCCGAACCGAAACCGAGATTATAAGAATACGACGAACCGCGGCCAACGATACCCGAATTTTATTTATCGGTTATCGAAGAGGGAAAGATAAAGCTATCTGCACGACGAATTCGAAAGGACCAGATAACGAAAATTGCAAATCTGTCGTTTAATAACGTAAGGAACGAAGATTTTCAGCCAAGTTATTATGGCAAATTTTCCGCGGTGTAAAGAAAAACGATGCTTTCTGGGTCGCTGACCTACATTACGAAATTAATTACAGCCTAATTGGAGGCATAGAATCAACGTAGGAAGTGTCTCGCGCTAAAAAGAACCGCGTTTAATCATCGTTCGTGGAAACGTTTGTGTATTCACGCACGAACAGTCGCTTTGTTAACCTTGTTGGCATCGATAAAAAGAAAACGATTTCACGTGGCCGTTTCCGTTTCCCGACTACCGCTGGAAAACTTATCATCGGCCGACCAACGTGACCCGACGATCGATTCGGGATACGCAAATCAGGGCGAAAGGAAACGACCCCGTGATCCAACCACCGGAAATAAGAAGCTCGCTGGAATTGGATGGAACCGCAAAATGTTGAAAATATACACGCGGTGTCCCGAAAAAAAAAAAGCTGCAGGAAAGCCTCTTACAACTGATGAGATAACTGAGCAATTTCTTTGCGAGCGTAGATATACAGAACAACCTAATATTGGAGGCATTAATATACCCAAGCTTTTATTATTCGGGGATATAAATATACCTCAGAGTTTGTTATTTGCGGATACAAATATACTTATTCATTCATTATTCGAAGGTATAAATATATCTAAGCGTCTATTAATTGGTGGTATAGATATATTTAATCACTATTGCATAGACATTCCTGAGCATCCGCTTGTGAGCGTAGGTGTACCTAAGCGTCCGCCATTTGGAAACGTAGATGTACCTAAGTGTTCAACATTTGGAATCATAGATGTACCTAAGCATCCGCTGTTTAAAATCGTAAGTGTACCTACATGCCCGCTGTTTAGGTCTGTGCGCGTTATTTCTGGTAGATATATCTAACCACCCACAATTTCAAGGTGTATGTCCTTAAACTTTGGAAGCGTAGGTACATATGAACGTATATGTGATTATAAATATGCCTAACATACCTGTATAAATTACTTGTAAGCATTATAAAGTAGTTATCTTTCCTCTTGACCAATTTCTACAAATATATATGAGGCTTACAACAATGAACATATTAAGACGTGAAACACGAGATACGGCGAATCAATCAGATCGTAGGCGTGAGAAATGACGGTAATGTTCCTGGTCGTGCAGCAAGGCCGAGGACACGAGTTAGGGTAATTGGAAGGCGTCCAACTGCCTTAACGAAAAGATTCTTTTATTAAAGAGAAAACCTGCGCTTCGCGTCTGGCGATGCTCCAGAAATTATGAATCTCGGCAAAAGAAAGACAAACAACGAGCAACTAAATGATGCACGGAAGTGTTCTCGATGTCTCTGATTCTTTTTCTTTCGTTCGCGGCGGACGATGACTCGAGACTTTTAAGGCTTCGTTTTAATAGGACGAAAACCTTTGTGCCGGTTCTTCAACCCGGTCTCTTTTTCTCAACCTGTGCTTGTTCGGGTCACGAAGCCACCGGTCGCGTTTCTATCGGGAATATCCAAGTCGACCAGAGTCAACGATTTTGGTTGACCTTTGACTTAGCTAAATCTCGATATTTCGATAACAGCTGTCATATGCATAATTCGTCCCGTCGATATGTAACTTTTTGTGTCGGTGTTCTTTATTATACGAGAGAGGTGCGATAATTGTGTGGTGTAGATAAATATACCTAGATATGCGAAGTCTAAGAAACTTTAGGCTCCTTGTAAGTCCAGAGGTTCAGTTGTAGGTTCTAAGATCTTACATTTACCTAGGTCCTCTCTAGGTCCAGGTCCTAAGGTCCTTATTTCTCTACAGCCTACTCTTCTCCAAAGATATGAACTTCATAGATCCCAGATATCCTTAGGTCCGAAGATCATCCCATAGTCCTAGGATTTCTCAAGATCTCAAACCACATCCTAGGTTCTGACCAAGCTCCATCAAAACTCTAAACTCTCTACAGCCCCAAAGTCCCAAGATCCTTTGATATGTCCTACGATCTCTCAGGACCCGTACATGCTATGTAAAAGGGTCAAGTGAATTCTAGCAACGACAATGACCTCGATCTATCGATGAAGTTATATAATCGATAATGAAAAGACGATCAAATCTTCCTTGGAGCTGTTGACGTCAAACGGATGATGCTAAAGATTCCGATTGTAAATAACTGTACAAACGAGGTTGTTGGAACGGTGACATCGCGTCGGATAGGTGTTTGTCGAACGAGATAGAAGTATTACAATATTCTGAAATAATCTTGAACGGATTTTGCGCTATCAGTCGATGTTTGTCGATTTAAAATCTAACGGCTTTTGACACGTTATGAGTCATCGCTGACAATGAATATACTTGTTGATTCGTTCCTTCAGAATACTGCAAACTCAGATTGTATCTGTTTAGCTCGAAAATGTAATTAAGTGCTCGCACAAAAGCAGGTTTGCAATTTGATAGCACAGAAGTATGCAAAAGTCACATAGCTGAAAGTGGATGAAAGCTTTTCAAATTTTCGGCATTCTTTGTGCGCGGCAAAAAAGTAAACGAGAAAAATACTGGAAATATTTCTGTGAATGACGGAACACAGCCTATCACGGCGGAGAATACTTCAATCTGTAAAATATGAAATAGAACGAAAGCCGCGAATGCATCGAGGCGCATTATGAAAGACGGGGCGTTTTCTCCGCGGAAATATTTGTATTTCAAGACAATAATAACCGGTGCTCGAGCGCGAAACGTAATTTATGTAAAAATGGCAGACGATGCGGCGAAACGCGGAAACCGATCGACACACTTTTATACCATCGCCAGACGATTTACGATGGCTGGTGGGATACTTGAACCATCACGCAGCACGGTTTAAATGCGGCGGTTCTATCGATCCGTGTGCGATCCGCGAGGGAAAAAAATTTGTTCTTCTGTTTCCTTTGAAATGATCACCGCGTTCCCGTTCTTTGTGCTCGCATCACCGACCACTCTACTACCCCATTAACCTAAAAATATTGCACGAACCACCGGCAAACTCGAATAACTAATCTAACAAAGTGTAACGATGCAACCGCGTCAGTCACCACGTGCTACCGATACGACAACGTTGATAAATCGATCAACCCATTAATGGAGAATTTCCTTTTACCAACAATTCGAATGAATAATGATTCTTCATTCACGAGGCAAGTGCACGGTATTCGGGGCATTCGGCTTACATTACAGCAGTCTCTCGTTATATCGCGATCTGATATTCTTCGATATCGAGCTACCGAAGCATCCCAAGCGTCTTACGCTTTCTCCTATAACTGCCGACGCACCACGTGCGTCCTCACTATCTCATAAAATCATCGAAGCATTCCAAGCGTGTTACGCTTTCCTTTATAACCATCGACGCATCATGTGCGTCCTCGCTATCTCATAAAATCGTCGACGCATCCTGTTCATCTTACGCAATGTTATAAAACCAGTGACACACCTGGTACGCCAGACGCAATATCGTGAAAGTGATGACGCATCAGCTGCGTCTGGATTAGCTATTCCATGAAAATGCCTCGCTTGTGAGTTAATTGTGTACTTATTGCTCGTATATTTTTCTGTTGAATTTCTTGGGAAGTCAGATCGTTAGGGAGTAAACTGCACCAAATGGACGTCTGTGTAATCTTCGTTTTGTATCCTGATTCTCTCTATAAATAAATTCTCTCCGACTGTTCGTCCGTTTCGATCTTCGATTCGTGACGTCATGTACGTCATCGAATGATATTTTCGTGCAGGAATGCGAAGTATGACTTTATTATTAACGATTGAATCGTTTCACGTAATAATACATAACGCGAGTTCGCTATATTAAAAATTATGCGTAAATATTTGTCTCGAATTGTTCGAAAATATATGTCGGATATTAAGTCATAGCGTATGCTTTGTTTTGAAAAAGAAAAAGGATTTTAAGTACGCGAAACTGTATAAAATTGCTCGTAGCGTCGTACTATAATTATTGCTGGATCGAAATGGTGGATTGTCTCGGTTAAAAAACACATGAAACATCTATTTCTTGCATTGCAAATAAACGTTTACACAGCCCACGTATCTGGCACATTAAACGACATAAGCACAAAGATAAAAAAGATCCGAACGATCGATTAAAATTGCTTTTACACATTCTGCTTTCAGCTTTTTTTTTTTATAAACACGATTGCTAGTTGCTTTCGCTATTACGCAGATAAATCATGCGTTTCACACTGGAAATGACACATTAAACTACAGGTACGTTGTTTACAAGTAGAAACAGTGATTCAGAACGCGATAAGTTTGACTTTCCGTGATTTCACTCCAATGGTAAGTTATTGCCTCGATCAACGATACAAAACAACGTATTCCAAGTAAAATATTCAGTTTCTAATATTTATATATTCTAACCTTTCATAATACGTTTTACCGCATAGCTGTACGTCTTGTGTAATTCGAAAACCCGATTTTGTAACATCAATTACATTACAAAACTGATGATGTGTCATCGGTTTTGAGGAATAGCATAAGACGCATCGCACGCGTCGATGGTTTTGAACAGGACAAGACACACCGGGTGCGTCGGTAGTCGCAAAGTGTCAAAAACCGTGCGATCGTAAACATCTACGTGAAATTCTAATTTTACCCAAATCCTTATATTTTGCTTATTACAAAAGCTTTGCGCCAAAAGGGAAATAAATGAAGTTGAATTAAACTCGCTTTCACGGAAACGAAAACAACTGTGTTTTGGTGCTACACGTTCGCAGCCGCTGACGCAGTGCCGCGTCTTTCCGCAACCTGTAACGTTTTATTTTAGGAACTAGTAACTTCTTTCGTTTACACCATTGATTTGATGCGTCGATACTAGGTAAGAAATTTTACAATTCTCTTTAAAACGTATGATAAATGCAGCAATACCGAAGTGAGAGAAAACATAATTTCTTTAGAAACTAATTATTACAATATAATATTTGTGTTTCCCGTTTTATCACGAAAGTCTAGTTTCGTGTAAAATTGAACATGTCGGTCGAGAGTTTCAACTTCGCCGGTTGTACAGGAAGGAATTACCGGCCATGGAAGTGTGAACTCCCTAGAATTAATTTTGGCTAGTCAGCCAACTTCCGAGCGCCACCTGTACTGTTATTTTACACCGTTTCCCCGCCCTTAATTTATTTACGAAGCGCCTTTTGGCCACATTTCAATTACCAATTGTCGAGATCACGTTCGACCAATCGCGTTCTACCGTCGCCGGAAGCACCTCTCGTCTACAAACCTCGCAGCATTCTCGACTCTAATTTTTATCACGGTAATAGGCCCAAGACTTACGACGCACCTTGAACATCTTACCTCTCCGATTGTGCGTTCCCGCCCAAAATATAAATTTAGAACTCGCGAGAACTAGCACTAACGGTAAGGTTTTGTTAATCGAAGGCTGCATAAAAAGATCCGTTTTTCGTTTACGTAATAAATTCCATAGTTTGTCACGCTCTTACAATCCCAACCACGGCCATATAGCAAGACTCCACGGTAATTGTTTCTGATCGATGGGACTCGAACTCTGACGGACATGTGTCGTACGCCCATACGTGCAAAGACTGCAAGTAAGCGAGGAAATAAGTTAGGAAGAAGCAATGTTGACATCACTGACTGATCACCATTCGACTACGTTCTGTGCACGTATAATGTTTCACAACATAGCGCCGCGATATGCGTCGAGCATCAACACGAGCATTTACGGTTCGAAAATAGACGCGTTGACTTTTTAACGGCCAATTGTAAACGCAAACCACTCGGAAAGTTTCAGCTTCCGAGGACGCGTTACATGAAACATAACCCTTCTGAATCGCAGGTGTCCGCGATTTATTTATGTAACAATACGAGCGTGCATGCAAGTAAAATGTCTTTAGTTCCAAGTCGGAACGATTATGTAAAAGTTTAATGAAGAGCTAATTCGCATAATTTCGATAAGTTGGATAAATTTAACAAATGAATGACACGTGTCGCTCATTCGGTGATTTCAATTTGACAACATCACGCATGCGCAAGTGCTATCAATCAAAAGTATTTAGCATCGAGACCGTAATGCATCGGTGCATTAAACAACGCAGACGTAATAAATCAAAACTGTGATACAGTGTATGCTCTAATTGAACTCTAAATGTATATAGACGTTCAAGGTATAACGTGTCTTGTATTATAAGAAAATAGATGAATAGAAAGAAGTACATACGTAAATATTTTGAAACGAATTCATCGTATGTATGGCGGTATGACGCATGCGCACGAGTTATTCGCAAGAAGCAATTAACAATGAATGAATTAAATGCATTGAAGAATATGGAATCCTTGTACCAAAGTTATGATACGGTGTATGTTGCAATGGAATTCCAAGTATACAGATGTACACGATTTAAAAAGAAACAAATATTCTTTTGAAAATAATTAATCATATGTAGATAATGCCGCGCATGCGCACGTGCCATTTGCCAAAAATATTTAACATCGAAAGGATTAAATACAAAATTCGTGAACGTACACCTACTAAAGAAAGATATTGAAATAAATGTTATATAAATTGTAGAGGAAAAAAGAAGAAAAAATTGAATTCCTCCGAACAATCGTTACGGGGATGTAAGTGCATCCAGACAGAACGTTCAACTAACCGTAGATAACGTGCTAAGGTCCCATGCGCTCTTGGCCTGCTTTTGATAGCCCTTCTTGTTCCTTTTACCGGGTCTGCGCAGACTGGAGAACCATCCTGCGGCTATGGCGATGGCGCTCACGTCGCGACGGTTATCCGTCTGAACGTTGCTACCGTGAACTTCATCGAGAGCGTCCACTGACCTGCCGGTGAAAATCATCATTGGCGCCAATTGCGTCGCCGAACTCCAGAAACCAGTGGAAGAATTCGCTACACGCTTAACTTCCTTCTTTCGATATCTGCACCGCAGATACACCTTCAGGAGCAGCCTAACCACACTTTAAGACGCCACGCGTTACACGCTGCAGCGATAAAATGCATCAGTTCCGAGGATGACATTGACGTTCAATTCTTTCGCAAACGATCACTCGCGTCACGAATAACCGAAGCTCTTTGTCGGATAAAACTATCAACGCTCAAGATCGAGGATCCCACCGGTTCAACGACCTCCAACCAGAAAAGCGAGTATCCTTCGATCGATCCACGATCGATATAAATCACTGATCGATATCGAAAAATGCGTAACAAGTAGAAAAACTATGATAACAGTTGATCCTTTCCATGCAGATGACTGTCGGTAACGACACTTTGGTCATCAGTCCCGAACGAAACTTTTGTTTAGTTAACGGTGATAAAATTTTGTCGTACACAACAGCCAACAACGACTACACAACGGGCAAGGTTGTATACAACTGGCACGAGTATTCGTTAAAGATAACGATTAAACTACGAGCACGATTTATACGAAAAATAAACAGGATCGTACAATTTGGCCGGATCGGTTGTCGAGAGAGTTTAATAACGATCCACCCCGCGCGACGGCCGACGTGCGACTCACGAACTTGGAGTAAACGGTCGCGTTGGAAACGCGCTGGCGCCTCGCGGTGGACATACCGCGAACTTAGCCACGCGTGTGCGAATATAAGCCGATTTTCACAACTGGGACACACTATAATGACAGCGGCAAATCTTTTTCTGCTCACGTGCCAAAAAATGACAAATAAGTATATAATAACTATTGACGCAATAATGAAATAATAATGACGACAAAACAGCAACAAAGTGTTAAATACCGCCTTCTCGTATACAAACTTAAATCATTGCGAATCTCGGAAACACAAGTTAACAAATCGATAAAGAACTTGTTGCTGCTAAACATACAATTTTAAGAAACTAGGGTCCGCACAAAAGTTATTCAAACTATGTCATCTATTGAATCGTAGATACGTTTTCGCATGAAACGACTAAAGAAATTATTTATTGCTAAATAATTAGCACAAAGTCTGAGCACAAAGATCTAGAAATTTATGACTGTACCTCTTGATATAGCACACGTTCACGTGTTGCGTTTTTATAATACAGATCACTGAAATTATATATCCTGTATACGCCCTTCCGTTCAGTTCGCAAAAAAGGGAAGGCATTTCTTATTTAAAATGCGTTTTTTTCCTCTCTGTGCCGTGGAAATGAAGCATGAAACTGCTTCACGTTTGCGCTGGCTCTCATACGAGGTCAAACTGATCCTACTCGTGACTTTTTACGGGCGAAGTGCATACGGATTCACAAAGTACGAATATCCGCACGAGAAGCTTTAAATTGCGCCGTGAAATTTTTTGCCCGGCCAGTTCGAACAAACAATTTCGGTAATTTTATTTCGAAACTCTGCGACACGTTTAATACACCCACGAAAGGGGAGGTAGCCTCGTTTTGGAGCCCAAGGAAAAATCAATATCTGGAAAATAGTAGAAATTTCCTGCAGCACGATAATTTTTTACAAGCAATTATAACTTGTTTGCAACGAAAGTTTTCTAACCGCGGTAGGGAGATTTTATTTTTCAGAGTGTTCCCAACTCTGATCGGTTAAAATTGCAGATTGTCTTTACAGGATTGGACTCGTACACATCGCTATGGGCAAGTGGGCACTTCGTGGCGCATACTTGGCGAGGATCGTGAAGAGAATGTTTCCGAGAACGGAGCACGCTGAAATTTCGCCGACTGCTTATCAATTGCTGTCGGTCGAGTGTCGGCTAAGGGCGTTGACAGAACCCACCGTTCAACGTGGACAGCGTTTTTTACCTTTTCGTCGAGACTTCTTCAAATACAGGTGCTGCGACCGTCGTATAACGTACAATACTCCCACTATACAACGCTCTCAACACTATTAGAAAACTCCCTTCAATTCAGATATGAACGAGTACCATTTATTTTCGTTGCGCGTCAATTTTCAGAATTTTCTCTGATCTGATCTGTTATTAAATAAATAGGGACTGAAAACAATACATATCGTCATGTATCTTCATATTAGTATATCCCTAAATCTTCTTATATCTCATACTTTTGTTGTATGTAGTTCTCTTTATGTTCTCGTATCAATAAATGCCCACGTTCAATTTCCCTGTATATATGTATATATACAATGTATATGCTACATCCTACCTATATCTGCTTCCAAACATCCTAAGATCCCCAGCATTCAAATACCCCTAGACTCTATATTTATATATTCCGTAACGTCAATCAAATACCTAGACTAAGTATATCCACATCTAGTGGAGTGAGAGAAATAGAAGCTTCTAAATAATTTCTGGTTCGATCTCCCGGTTCAAAGGTCGACGAATGTTCCTGAACCGCGTATAAATTGTTGAATACGCGTGGATGCCGTTTATTAATTGGTCCACTGCAACGAACACCGTATCGTTGAATTTCGTATCTTCGCAACATTTAGGAATTAAACAGTTGGCCGATTAATCACGGTGAATTTGTGGGGAAATTGAACGGGAATAATAACCCACATCTCTCTGTCCCTTTCGTGACTAACGACGCCACGCTCCGTTAATTCGGTTTATAAATATCGAGAATCGTTGACCGATTCGTAGATTCGCCGAATCTTCCGGGTCGCGGACAAGAATCGAACTTCTTGCCTTTAACGATTAGTTCAGTTTGCCCGGCGTTTTATCGGCCGATAAATTTCCGGTGTCGTCGTAGATCATTATCGAAAGTTCCGAGCGTTCGTTCGGGTTTTCCCCGATGCTCGAACGTTGATTCGTTAATAATATTTCGTTCGAGCAGGTTCGTTTATATAAGGCGGCACCATTTCGGAGATAATATATTTCCGATTTCTACGAATTAACGAGTTGAGCTTGAATGGCGTTCCGTTGCACCTGCTACAGCTGCAAGACGAACAAGACTGGTCATGTGCAGGCGCGTACATACACGCGATTATCGTATCTCGCGATTACGCAGATGCGTCGTACTTCGACAAAGTTACCACTTGTTTTATTTCCCTAATGATAAGTGCCCCCCATCGAACACACTTTCCCCATTTTCGTTTTTCAATAATAACTATAGCATTTAACTGTACCACCGTGGTCGACGCACAACACGTTCTGTTATTTCGTGCAATAATCGAACGCGATAATAACGAATAATGCGAGTAATTTTGTTTGATTTCCGAATAATATAGCCAGAATATCGGCAAAATTTTCACCTTTGCCTCGAATAAAATGCAACGGCAGTGAACCGCTCGTACGACGAACAAGTACGAACAGATGACTCATATTGTCCATTAACATCGCTACGAAATAGATCTACCGGTTATTGCATTGATACGTCAGCTTCCTCAATGGGTGCTTGTCACTGTCATTCAACCACTTATTAGTTTTTCAACCGTGGTGGGAGTATTAAACATTCGACGAAGAAAAGGAACGCTTCCTTTCTCGAAACGAAATATTCGAAAGGATGATAATGCATCGATTGTTCGATGCAGAACGGGGGTAATGGAACCAAGTTAACAAGTGCTAACACGCGAGGCAAGATCGAAGAAAATCGAAAGTCGGGGGAAAGTTTTCGAAACTCTTTGCACGCACGCGGAGAAAATATAAAGAAGGAAACGACGATTCGAAGATGCTCAGGTGAAAAGTATACTTCTCTTTTCCAATAGCGGCTAGTAAAATTATAGCAATGGTTTCGAGGCCCACTGACACGGTTCTCGTTACTTGGTTTTCACGATCCCTGTGAAAATCCCACGTGGGAGTGAAACTTTCTACGTTTCGAATTAACATATATTCGCGGACATTGATGGATAATCAACTTCGAAGTTTTGCAACTTTTTAAATTCGCAATTTCCATATTTCTAATTGCTTCAAATCTATAAATTACTCTCAATTTTCCAATTTCGCGCATTAGTAAACTTCAACCTTAAATTTCAACCTTCAACCCGGATACAAACTTCAAACTTCAACCTAGATACAAACCTCAACCTTCAACCTGGTTACAAACTTCAACCTTCAACCTTCAACCTGGATACGAACTTCAATCTGGATCTCAAAATCCCTAAATTTTCATATCCCTAGGTTGAAAAGTTTCGAGACTTCGAAATGTCTAAATTCCGAAATCTCCAAACACAAATATCCCTAAACACCGAAACCCCATATATCTCGATCTTGAAGTTGTAAGACCGCCAAATCCGTACATTTCCATATCCGTAAACCCCAAGTCCCAAGGAGCTGATTCGTTACTCATTCCGCAGTAAAAATCCGTATAAACGAGCGAGTGCAAGGTCTGTTCTCCGTTGCACGGCACCGAAGAAGCCAGATTTGATATTGACTGTACGCGACATTGAAACTACGTAGTCGATATCGGAAGCAGAAGAGCGCGTCGTCTCGTCGCGAGATCGTAAACAAGTTTATCAAAATGAAATTCACCTTACGAGCACTTGGTCCGCCACAAAACAGCCAGATAACACGGCACGGGTAGCACGAGTTCATCCTCTGGCGTTTCGACGACAGCTTGACGTCATGGATGTCGAGGGTCAGGACCCACGTGGACCAGACGACAGACCGTTAAATCGATTAAATCCATTTAAGAAGAACGACGCCCGCGAGAATCCCCAGGGAAATTCGCTGCACGAGTTTACCGGCCACAACAACTGTCTCTTCCTTCTCGTCTCTTTCTTCGATCACACGATCCGATCGACTACCGCTGGTTAATGCGAATAAGACGGAGCAGTTGCAAATGGAACACGCTCGAAAGAGCTACGGTATCAATTTTCAACGTTACATTCCGACGTTCGGCACCGAAATCGATGCCAGACACGATACGCGACTCGCACTTCCAGACTGTTTGTTGATTGCTGCAACCTTGTTGCGGTTACAACAGAACCCGTACGAGTATTATCGAGAGTCAACGATACCTCGATTCACGAGTAATTGCATTAAGTCGTAGATGAAACCTATGAACCGTCAATGATAGTCGATAACGGTACACGTGCACACGATTGGCAAAATCATTGTCACGGGTCTCCTCTTCTTCGGTGACACGAACCTTCGTGTTTTTCTTCAACAGTCACACTGCACTTTTTATTGCGTCGATCTTGCGCGTCTGTTAATTTCCTGCTATAGGTATGCGCTTTCTTATAGATACCATGGACCCGAACACTCGGCGACGTACGGTACTTGGATATTTTTATGGCTGTGATATACGACGCCGGTGTACGTCATCTTCCGCAAATATTTGTTTGAATTACGTTCGTGTGCCATCGTAATTTTTGACAACTGTCAAAAACGTTCTACGTTGAAATCACCGTCGTTCGTCGCAATCGGTATTTATTAAAATCCTTGTCCGTCAACTTTTTAATTGGGGCGGTTCAAATTAATTACTCGCAGAGACTATTGATCCTCGTTACTATCCTGATGACAGAAACTTTTCAGTATCGTGCTTTTATTTAACAATGTTTACACACAGTTTTCGAAATTACGGTTATTAACGATACAAGTGGTTTAATATAAATCACGTGTTAGTAACCTCGTTTTATCTGTTTAATAAAGTGGCGCGACTATCACGCGACTACCACTATGATCGCCTTCCAAAACATGATCAAGGTTGTCTCGAAACTTGCTCATTGATCATGCATCGCGAACAATCGTGGATATTCGCCATTTTATAAAACCTATCATTCGTTAAGTTTTTTTTTTTTTTTTGAACTAAATTATTTACCGTATAATATTAATGATGAAGTATTTGAAAATTTAATATAAATTGGTTTACTTTTAATAACAGAAATGTTAAATATATTTGTTATCGGATCGATAGTAGGACTAATTTAAAAGTGGGCTAATATAATAATCGCTAACGTTATCCTTTCCTCGATGATAGTGAAAGCGTTTATTTGCAAGTTTAGAAAAGTTGTGATATACATATGTAGCGTACGAGTAAGCAGAACCCTATCGTTCGCCACGGAAATGTCTTATCGTAAAGACATCCTGGAATTTTTGTGAGGGCAGATACGCACGGCTGCCGACTACTAAAAATAGGTTTAAATCGTACAAATTCTGAGGTAGTTGATCATCGCAGCTAGACTATAAAATTATATCGAACAACGTGAAATCATCGAATGAAACAAAGAACGCATTTAAAGTCGTTTACCGAGGAAACTTCGTTGAATTAATCTTACACGATTCAGCTTTGTCCGTTAAACGAATATGCTCGTTACATTTTAAATATTCAATTCTAAGTATTTTTAACGTGACGTATGATAACACCGATAAATTATCAGAAATTCACTGTGAAATGTTTCTTACTCGAGTTTGATATTAGAGGTTATGAACTTCGCTGGAATTTACACTTTCTGTTAGCAAATAAGTCGATACATGACTGAATCTGATTAACGGACACATGGCATACAAACGCGTTAATTCGGGGCATTCGATATCCACGTAATAATTTCATGAATAAATGTATTCGCGAGCAATGAAAATTAAACTTTAATTAAAAATTAAGCACACATGTACATGTCTGATCAAATTTTGAACATCGACGTAAATTTAGAAATTTGCAGTAATAATTCAAATTGACAAGTTTAAAAACGTTGGAAATTTAAAAACATTAAGATTTGAGCAGATTCTTTTTCTATCGACCCGAATTATATCTGCACGAGAATCGTACACGTGGCGCCATCCAACATTGACTATAAGAACTTTAAGCGATCGGCATATGTACACAAATCGGTAACTTTATATTGCGATGAATTAAAGTCACTTTTTAATATATTGTTAAACGTTTTGCAATTGAGCAACGCTTTATAATTAAAAAGAATACATGGAATGCCCAGATGAAATTACCGATGTACGGACTTCTGCCTTACCGGCTCTGATTTTCTGTATTATCGTCTGTTCTAATGTCAATTGTCGCAGAAATTTGAAAATGTTTGAATACCCTTTGTAGTTATAACTTTGCAACTTTAAATCCTTCGTAAACCGCCAGTTAAAAGCACAGTTTCCAGTCAAATAAACTACGTGAATTATCAACTTATTTATTATTAATATTAAAAAATTAAATTATTAATAATGAATTAGTAATTGTGAGATGCATCACGGTATCTACGATATCTTGATGTGCAGAGCGATCTATCGAGGCGAAGAATCGAAAAACGCGATCCGGAGATCCTCTTTCCATAGATGGATTCGAAGGATAAAAAAGTACCTGACCAGGTTTATCCAAGAGTCGTCCATGAACGAGACTCTTGCTCCCTCGAAACCTTTATCTGCCTCGAAAGATCACAACGAAAAGCAAGGTACAAGCAACCAACTAGCATCTCTCCGTTTCATGCAAAGAAATAGAGCAATCGACTCACTTGTATTTCGAGCAGCAGCTCCGTCTTCTTTCGCCTTATATCTATGAGAATCTTCTGCTGCTCGGGCGTCAATTCTGCACAACAGAAGAGAAAGCGTTAATAAGTATGTCGATGGTATTAACTTTTAAAAAATAAGATATTCTCGCAAATGGTATCGGCGAACGACCGCGTGTTTTGTCCATCATTTTTTCGTCTCAATATTCGAACTTTATAACAAAGAACTATCGTGACGTCACGCGTTACTGATTCACCACCGGATGATCAATGACCATACATCTGTTCCGTGATTAAGCAGTTTAAAGGGTACTTCAACGATAACATCTGTTTAATATTCTAATCAGAAAATAGACACAACAATAAAGAATGATCCCTTCAATCGTCAACTTACATCATTCTGGGATTTCACTTTCTTCACCGGTTTAACTTAGCTAACAAATGGTAACGATTTATAACTAAACGTTAACACGATCGAGAGACAACTTCGCATAGTACGCATTCGATATGATATGTGGATCATTCTCGACATCGATCGAGCGGAGGAAGAAGCTCTACTATACGCCAGACAAGGGACTGTCACTCGCTTGCAGATGCACAGATTACAACAATTGAGGACGTGCCGTACAAATGCGCACGCATTAGATCGCCACGCATTGTATAGCCACGCACTGTATAATCATGCATTAGATCAACTCGAACAGTATAGCGATAGGTTAAATCACCGCGCGTGATATATGGCCGCGCGTTAGATCACTGCACGTCATACTGCCCCGCGCTAAATTCTAACAAATTAGATTACTGCACGTAGTAACTTAACAATCCGAACTAAACAAATCTGACCTAAGACAAGCTGATCTAATCTAGTAGATTTGAATAATAAAATTACGTATTCTACATTAGTCACTTTCGCTATCTTCGACGATATCTTAACGACATTATCGATATATCTTGAAATATCGATAAGATACCGATACTGTATCGATAATCGATAGCAGCATCTCTACGCCGCGAATGAGTATGCGTAACAAGGAGGAAGGACATGGACGAATCTTTAGGAATTCTGAATAACGAGGGAAATAATCGTACGTAAAAACCGTACAATTTAGAAAGATTAGGGAAGATAGCTTCATTCGAGAGTAAATGACGATTTTAATGATAAGAACGTTGGTCATCCAACACCTCATTAGGAGCAATTCAACGATAGATCTAAAAATAGGTCTTTCAAATTAAGGCTGGGGTCGCGGTAAATGCGCTGAATAAACGCAAATAGGATTAGACTTCGAAGGGGAACAAGTGGCAAGCAGGCGCGTTTTATTATAAACACCTTGAACCGCTTTCTGCAAAACCTTAGCCAACACTGAACTTGTGATTATACAAAGGTTGATTCACATAATGAAGATACTTGTTACGAGTATCGATACTTTCGATTGCGATATCTAGTTGATTTCGAATAAAAGTATCCTCTTCTGAATCTGAAATTAGACTAATTTTTCTACTAAACAACAAAAAAAATGATTCTGAATAATATCCCGTAAGATCTATTTTTTCATCGCTGTGATATAAATAATTTTTAATAATAATAAAATATATTATGGTGATATCGATACTTGCTACCCATTAAAGTAATGAATAAAACGTATTAATACCTTGATGGTATCGATTTATCCTTAAATAGAAGAATATTTCAATCTCCGTCATCTCGTAATAAAACTCCAGCCTTGAACGCGTTAAAGAAATTCCGGGACTTAACGAGAAATTCTAATAACGTTGATTCACAAATGACCCGATCGTAAGTGATGATAACACACGAAGAAGTGTGCCGGTGAATAACGCGACGCTCACGCGATATAATTATTTGCCCGTTCCTCGAGCAAACCGTAAACATGGAAATGCGAGAACAAGAAGGGAAAGAAATGATGGAGGAAATGGTGTACGGTGTTTCATACACCATTCATAATGCGTTCTGCCACCTGTGCTACGTCGTGACGGTACCGTATGATCCGTAGCTCGACCTCGACGCGAGGTTATGTAATTCGAACGGGTACGCTAACCTCTTCCTTCTCCCGCGACGAGCGGAACGCATCGTCGGATTAGGTGAGGTTACGTGCCGAAGCGGAACAATTAGAAACTGTTGCTTCGTTCGAAGACACGAGGAACGCGTAACGGGGTCGATACCCGTGATCCACAAAGGATTAAAAGCTCGATACATAGATCTCGACTGTACTATATTTAATTAAAGCTCAATTACAAAGATTGCCAAGTAAACATCATCACGACTCTCGCTGTTGATCTCGGCGCACTTGTTTGTCTCCTGTAACGCTAAACGGCTACGTACAAAAATAACAGTGCTATCGAATTTCCGAGAGATCGAAACCAACCTGAAGACATAACATGCAAGCATAATCAAGAATGATTCACGAGATACTCTTCGTTTCAAGATACGTGAATGTAAACAGAAAAGATAATCGATCCGAGAATTCTCTTTACTTCGATTATCTTCATACATTGATAACAATTATCACAACAATCTCATATTCTCGTAAATCTCTTTCGTTCGAATTCACTTGGATGCAACATTTTCGTTGACAGATGGGGGTAAACATACGAGATTTTTTAGAGTTAAGAGTTACATCACTGTTCACAATGAAGATTGCGAGACAAAAGTATATGCACAACGAATCGTGTCGGTTTCGTTAGGATGAAAGATTTCCTTTTGTTTACAGCATGTATACAATGGAAAAAGAGAAAGAGCGCGTGCGCCCTGACAGGGAAAACCTAGACCTTAGCCAGGTTGCCGTTTATCTGTGCTAGATAGATTAAACGTTATCGCGAATTCTCTTACCCGTTGTGCCGAACTGGTCGACCTGGTGAGCACTAGAATTCACTCCCGCACCCCCCAGACCGTCCAGATCCTGCCACATTTCCGAAAACTCGCACTTTCCGGGCACACGCACGCACAATATCACCCACCTTTACTCAAGCGGCGCCATTTTCACTGTTAACTGACTAGTCCTTGGCTGAAACGACGTGAACGCCCCTAGCGACGTCACAATGAATTAATTTTTTTGTATTCAAAATATAAATGTCTCAAGTTTTCAAATTTATTGTGCACAAAATTAATCTTTTTGATATCCTAACACTAAATCAATTTAGTTTAGAAAAAAAAATAAATAAAATAGATCTAATGTCTTTTATACCATTTCTAATCCTATTTTATGAACGGATGATAAGTACGTTATTTTCTTTAGTTACAGATGATATATCTATATTATGTCACCACAGTATGCGCATATAACGTTCATGATGTATGATATAGACATTTGTGGTAATAGCAAGTTGTACTGAACGTTACTCGTGTATTTAAAGATTTTTCTTACTGTTTTTAAGTATTAAATCGAATTGTCTTAAATAAAAATCAGTAATCATGGCAGAATTTGTAGAAAAACGATGCGAGGATATGATTCCTGAATTAGAACAAATGGAAAGAATCAAACTTTTCGATAGAAATGAAATTCGGTAGGTTAAATTCGGTAGGTTAAGATTTTTAGCCGCATAACACATTTGGTTGTTCATATTCATATAATTTATACAGAGGAATTGCCAAAAAGTTAAAAGAATATGAATATAAAATTCAACGAATATCAAAAACCAAAGAAGATTACTTACGGTATATTCAGTACGAAATGGACCTTCTTAAATTGGTTAAGCAACGCCGAGATGTATGTTATCATATTAATAAATTTTTATTTGTTTATAACTATCCACATATTAGTGTCTAAATACAACTTTTTTTTAATTCCATAGAAATTTGGTATTAATCAAAAGAAGTCAGATATTGATCTTATGATTACAAACAAAATGAATCGTTTATATATGGATGCAACATATAAATTTCAAGATGATATTCGTTTTTGGATTGCTTATATAAAGTTTTGTAAGCATGTGGTATGTATTAGAATCATACAAATTGATGACAGTTGTTAATTCATTGATTTATAAATAACATTATACAACTTTATAGCATTTTCACAATAATGTTAGTCATATATTAGGCAGAATGTTGCAAGTACATCAAGATAAACCTAAATGTTGGCACATTGCTGCACGTTGGGAACTAGAAGAAAATAAAAATAAACATACTGCTCGTCAGTTTTTCCTTCGTGGCTTACATATACATCCAACTTCTCAGTTGTTATTTACTGATGCTTTCAAGTAAACACAACTACAAATATCTTTGTATTTCCGAACCTTAAATCTTAATTTATATTCCTAATAATTCACATTGTAATTTAGATTGGAATTGGATGATGCATCGAGTAGCGATCAAAAAAATGAAAGTAATACTGACAGTACATCTGTGAGCACCGATGATGATATGCCTGTTGGACTGAAGAGAGCTTATATCATATATCAGCAAGCATCAAAGCGTATTAAAGATGTTAAATTCATAATAGAATTGTTGAACATTACAAAAGAATATAGCAACACGGAAAAATTACAAAATAAAATTGTTAGGTAGAAACAATAAACATACATGGATAAATGTTAATTACTTTTTAGCTATTTAAATTTTTTTGTAGCGACATAATACAAGAATATGCCCATGAGCCCTTAATGTGGGATACAATGGCACGACGGGAATTAGAAGGACTTATTCAACCTTCTCTCAGCGATACAACAGTTAAAGTTGACAATGCAGAACAGACCTCATTAAGAGATCGTATAACATCTTGTAACAAAGTGTATCAAACAGCAGTTAAGAAAATTAAGACAGAAGAAATGTGGTCCTTGTACATAGAATGTTTAATAGAGCTAAATCAAAAAGCAGGGGCTTTGCCAAATTTTAAAAGAAAGTTATTAAAAACTGCTTTAATGCAAGCCCATCAAGCTAAAAAATTAAAAGAAAAATATTATTTGTATTGGGTAGGTTAAATATCTGTTATGCATTGCTAGAAGAAATAAAACATATTAATATCTAATGATATTGTCATAGATTAATATGTTTAACGTTGATAAAAAAGATGAAGAAGCTGACAAAAAGTTAAAAGAAATTCTTTGTGTTGCAACCGAAACTGTACCAAATAGTGTAAGTCTTTGGCATGCAAGACTAAGATATTTGTTAGTTTCTGATGAAGAAGAAGCTGAAAAACTCTTTCCAAAGGTACAAATATACTAACAATTCTTTGCACTACATGGATCATGTTATATATGTAAAAATGTTTTTCAGGCAATACAGGCCCTAGGAGAAAAATCATTACCATTGTGGAAAATGAGAATATTGCATACACAAGCAATATGTCCTGAAAAGACTGAAGAAATTTTCCAGGCAGCATTACAAGGACATTCAAGTATAGCTCAAGAATTAAAACCTACTTACATGGAATGGCTAGTTTTAACTAAAAGTATGTAATTGCAAATTATAAAATCTGTTTAAGGTATTTGCATTTCAAAATTTGTTTCAGGTATACAAGCAGCACGAAAAATATACGATAGTCTATGTCTGCAGCCACCATTTTGTCTTGAATTGCACAAGAAAATGATAGAATTAGAACTTATGCAACCGAGCATATTGTTAAAAAATATTAGAAAATGCTATGAAATGTCGACGTTACAGTTTGGCAGAAATAACACCAGTGTTTGGATAAATTATATCACATTTGAAATGAAACATGGTGATCCAAAAAAAGTTGGAGAAATACATGTTAGAGCAGTGAAAACTTTAGAGCCGGCTTTAACGGATTCTTTTATTTCGGAATATAGTTTAATTAAAGCTAATCCAAGCTCGTTACTTACAAATACATAAGTAATGGATTTACGTACAATGATGCATGTATAATGAATCATCGCTAAGTGATGGCCAAATTGACTTTTTATATATTTAGATAATGTGTTTATCCTAACAGAATTACATAACCATTACAGTTATTTATGATTCCAGTGGTATTTCTTTCTCCATACGTGTAAGAACAATGTTACGATCTGTTTCATTAGGTAATCGTGTCCTGTCCCCTGTTTTCAATGTTGCTCTCATGTCTAAGCACATCACATCCGTTGCTAAAGAATGTTGTTTATCGTCCAAATTACTATCGATCTGCGTAAGTAGACTTTCCAAATTATTATATGCCGCTCTATAAAATAGTAATAAAATAATAAATCTTAATTGCTATTACGACGAGAAGAGTAAGAAAATTCATGATGTAAATCATATATATATTCGGCCTTGCTTACTTAGAATTTTCTAAAGTTTTTGTTAGCTTTTGTTCAGTTTCTCGTAAGTGTAAAACTTCATCTCGCAAACCTAGTTCAGCTTCATCAGAACAAAGTTCGAAACCAGGACGATAAGTACGATTTTCTAATCTTGTTTCCACACATTTTATAGAATCAATTTTATATAGCTGTGCATCTTCCAATCGTAGTATTTCTTTTTGTAAAATCTCAATTTCTTTTTGTATCTGCAAATTATGATCAAATTATAATTATTCATGGCTATTTCGTGTTTAAAAGTTGTGATTACTTTACGCTTTTGCCATTCTAACTCATTCCGAGCTTTTTGCGTTTGATAAATTCTTTTGCGTAAACTGAAATCTGTCATATCTTGCTGAGCCTTAATATCATTTCTAGCACGTTCCCTTATTACGTTCATAGCTTCGCGAAAATTATATACATCACTCAATTCATTATCAGCTAAGGTTTTAGTGTGTTGGCAGTGTTCCAACCAAGCTTCATAAGATATGGAACTATAACAGCAAAACATATAATTTATGCTTATTTTTTGGTATGCTTACTCAAATATTTTATTCTTACTCTTTTGGAATCCTTAACGCATTTGGTTTATAAGTGATATTTGCACATGTACGATCCAAGCTAAGATTTTCTCTATCTATTTTAATGGATTCATCTTTATCTTCAACTTCTAGTTGTACTTGAAATTTAACTTCCTCCAAACGGTTTAACTTCTCCCAAGCAGCTTGCACTCTACATGTAAAATAACAACAATTGCAAATACTTGGTTAAATTTATGTTTCTTATTCTATTAAAAATTATACCTGTCTGTTACTAATCTCTTTACATTTTCAATAACACAAAGTTCTTTCTTTAATTCTGTATCAGCTTCATCGTAAGTAAGTTCTGTTCCTCTGCGACAGTCTCTCATAGAAATACATTGTGCAGTCACTTGTAACGGATCATTCAAAGTTTCTAATTCTTTCTCCGCATCAGCTTTCTCATCTTTTAACAACTGTATTTCGCAAACTAATTTATTTAATATAAGATTAAATACTTCTCTCCACCGGGACAATTCTGTTACTCTGTGATAATTATATTATCCAGTGGATTTTATTATGAGGTTAAAGTAACTTTTTTCAGAAAACTTTAAGTATTCATTACCTGTCCGCGAGACGAGCGTTATTCATATATGAGTCCCATATTGTTTTTACCATTGTTTCTGAACGAACAATTTGTCCTGAATTTCTTAATTCAAATGCCTCTGCACTTCTGGTAGCTGCACTTTGTTGAAGTTCCCATTGCTTTGCATACCAATCTGCTAATCCTGTCATAGAAAATTTTATACTTTAGACAGGAATTAGACCAGTGATTCCCAAAATATGAGTCATGTTAATTATTAAAATATAAAAAGTTTAAAAATGGTAAATTAACATTTTTTTTATTAAACCCAAAAATATCTATTTTCGAAAGTGAATTTTGTCCTACTAAATTTTGAGGAGCCCTGAACCAGATTATTAACGTTTTTTCGAAATATATTGAAATATTACTGAACAAAGAAATATACTTGAAAATACCAGCTGCTGCAACATTAAAATAATGAAAACTGTACCTACCTATGTGTGGTAGAGGTTTTTCATACGTGGTCGCTGACTTAGCCATAATTTAATAAGAAAAAGTTAATAACGTCAGAAAAGCTCGATAGAAAATATTAGCCTAACGGAGAGAAACGAGAAAGTTAGGATCAGTTACCACAGCAACGAAGTATCAAACATTAAAGTTAATATTGATTTATTTTATTTGCTTTATTACGTAATTTGGAACAAATAATAATTAGATTTAAAAGATCGAATAATGATCTAATTTAATTGAAGAAATGAAGAGTTATATAAACAAAGATGAATATGTACATCATCGAATTATACTCTATCATAAATCAGTACCGGTTTTATATTGCGGTTATAACTGACGTAACAATGAAAAATATTCGGTTTTTGTTTACATAAAAATACCACGTAAGATTTCTTGAATACATTAGTATAAATTTTCAATACGTTATAAACATTTAAATATATTAAAGGTGGAGATTTTGCATCAATTATTTATCTGAAACAATAAGAAAACGTTAAGTAAAAGTTGCAATACAAGTGTTTTTAAGTCAGGAAATAAAATATATAGCATCATCGAGTGCCAACAATGGTAGTCTATACTAGCATGATTAGCAGTCGTTACATTTAAGGGTGTGTTTAAATTAAGCAAGCGAATGGTCATTTTTCTCCATTTTGACAAAGGTTGAGCATAAATTAGCATTCTTCCATTATAAAAATGATCGCTCATCCAATCAATTCTACGAAATTTAATTCCATGTAATTTAGTTCGACCCATTGTAATTCCACGAGATTCAATACGGCACTATTATATTCGACATGATACAGTTCACCATATTGAATATTCGGATACTTCGCTTAACACCTTCGACTCCAACTGTGTTTTAAAACACATTTCACACAGGTGACGATCCTGTGAAAAGTCGTAAAATCGCTTGAACATGAAAATACATAAAATTAATGTATTAGTGAACTCTTAAATATAAGAGTAATAAAAACATAATACACCAAGATGGAGTCGCAGAAAGAATACATTTTATGTATTACTATTCTAGAATGGGACTCATTAAATTCTACGAACATTTTGAACAGTTTGCTCGTGATTATTTACACTAAATAATAACGAACGAATGCTTTTAGTCATGCATTACTCTTGCTTTCGCTCTTACACTAAACGTTATCTGTTTAGTATGAACGTCCCCTAACACAGTGCAATCGCTTTATAGCATCAAGTAGATACCACCGTTGGCACGTTACCACATGCAAAGTTATTTTCCTTTCTGACATGAAAAAAAGAACCTGCGTTGCAACTCTTTTTTGAGTGTTTACCTAAGGAAAATATCTGTTCCTACTTTAAATACTAACTTCTTTAAATAAACTAAAAAATATTCCAAGAAGTTAATATAAAATCATCATCTCGCTACATTTGAATATTCGTAACGTATTATACGTTGATATATGTGTGTCAAGAATATTTTTACGAAAACAAAAATCAAGTAACTTTTATAACTAAATCGCAAAATTTTTTCAAGTTCGAAAATTAACATAAGTTTCGGTAGAGAAAAACGGTTTAAAGATTCGTAATCAATGCATAAAACTCAATAAGAATCTCACAATGGATATCGGAACGTGTATTGGTTGTTGGACAACGGACTGCATCAGAGAAATAACGCGCGGAACTGTTGAAAGACGGATGTATTACCACGCGTTGAATTCCCGCGCAAATGATAGAAATAACGCTAATAAACTTAGAATTATTTATTAGAAATATAAAGATATAAATTAGCAATATTTAATCAATCTATATCATTTGTACATATAAAAATATATAAAACGATGTTTTTGTAAGAAAATTAACGTCGCATCAACCGGACTTACCATTTGATATGAAACTTCTACTGCGCATGCTTCTATAGCTTGCTATGCATCGCGCCAAGTTGATGCCATATTGTTTACGATACGCGCGCTACAGTCGAGAGACGAGTCAGGACAAGTAAACGTATATTGAGCAGTCGGTCCAGCGTGTCAATCTCACCGGCTTATTATCAAGGTACAATTCATAAAATCATTGAAACAATACAATTATTATAACCTCCTACCATATGTGGGATTAGTATGCGAAGATTGAGTACCAAAAGCAAGCGTAAGAAATCTGAAATGTGGAGTGAGAGTAGTTCGGAGGAAAATGGCGTCGCGCGTAATATAACCGATAGTGACGACAAAATGAAGGCAGGAAAGGATAACGAGAACGCCGATACGCCACGCAGAGGTAACGCAAAAAAGCGTCCATCTCGCGGACGCCATAGCCAGAAAGAATCACTCGATAATACGAACGAGAGACCGGAAGATGAAGATACTCAATCTGCCGACGCCGAAGAAGAAGAAAAGAATGCGGAAAAGGGTGGAGCGAGTAAGAAGCTCAAGAAAGAAGATCCGAAAGGTGCTTCTATAAAAGATGGAAACAAAAAAGAATATGAGGTATAATATAACATAATACATCTAAATACACGTATATCATGCTTGGTAAGTTCGTCCTGCAATGGCAGTCATTTACGTATCAAGAGACGCGTCGTTGGTGACCGGCGTCGTTAGCATTGGAAACCGCGAAAACTGTGTTTCATACTTAGAGCTTTATGAATATTTTCATTCTTTTTCTTTTTTTTTTCAAAACTATTTATTATAGACTCAAATAACTAGTATATTTGTTATAAATTCTTTGCGACGCGGTTTGTGAAGGGGCGTAGGGTATATATTCAATGGAGTGCATGCGCGCGTACTTATCTGAATGTGGAAGACTAACAGAGCGGGTTTCTTGAATTCCAGCCCGCGCTTTGGAAAACTCTGTCATAGATCATAAAACATTTTAGTAATACAATTGAAATTCTCTTAAAATACTTTAAAACTATATGTTTAATACTGTTTATTTAGAGCTATGAATTTGTATCTGGCTACTAGCTGGGCATTATCTAGATTAAAAATTATCTTAACGATTGACATAAAAGATATTTTATCTGTTGTTCTACCGTGACTTAGATCATTTTTTCATCTAGATAATGATCAACGCCTGGTATCCGGTTATTATAAATTCGTGACTTCAATACGTAGTATCATATTTGTCTAGATACTTACAAAATATATAAGTAATTTGAATTTAAAACTTTTTAAGCTTGAAATGTTCCGAATTTGAACTAGTATAAGTTGAAAATGTTTTGAGTTTGAAATATTTTGAACTTAAAGTATTATGAATTTGAAACTTTTTCAGTTTGAAACATTCAAAATGTAAAATATTGCGAACATTTAGAATTTTGAACTTGATGCATTCCAAGTTTGAAGCGATTACAGGCGGAATTTTCTGTACTCGTTAAACGTCTATATTTGCCGCGTATCAGCGCCCTCTCGCGGATACCGTTATAGACGCAATATTTGAAAACTGCATCTACCATTGGACGCGCGTATAGATTCCGCCTTCGATTTGATTTGTTCCTTTTGACCATGTAGCTTTGGAACTTATCCTGCAAATATCTTATTAGTCATGTGTATTTATGACTATGTAAGGTGACATAATTTAACAATTTAATATATCGATAATAATTATATATTAAATACAGTTTGTATTTATTGTATTTAGTAATACAGTTGTAATGTATGTTGAATGCAGCATTGGAATATTCGAAATAATAATTGTGTTGATTAGGTCGAGAAAATTATGGGGCAACGTACCATTAAAGGTCGGCGCCAATTTTTAATTAGATGGAAAGGTTATGGTGCGGATTCTGATACGTGGGAACAAGAAGAAAACCTTAATTGTTCACAATTAATTGAAGAGTTTCTAGCTGAAGATGAAGAAAATCAGGAGGACACTAAGCCCAAAAAGTCTGAAAATTCTGCGAAATCGCCAAAAAAAGCTGCAGAATTAGACAGAAAATCTAAAAAATTGAAAAACAGTCCAAAAAAGAGAACAGAAAATGGTATAACTTGATGCTAATGATTTTTAGATTGAAGATAAGAAAATTACTTGTTTGTGCAAAATTACATTTTTAAGCATTTATAACTTTCAGATAAACAGATAACTTCAGATGATGTAAAAGATGACAAAGATGATCAAAAAGAATTTGAAGTAGAGAAAATTATTGAAGTACAATATAAGAAAAATAAGAACAGAGAATTTTTAATTCGTTGGAAAGGTTTTACATCTGCAGACGATACCTGGGAACCGGAGGAAAATTTAAATTGTCCTGAACTAATTGCAAAATTTATGCAGAAAGTAGAAAAAGCAAGAAGTACTGAAGCACGTGAACTTAGAGCAAATCGTCCTCATACAAAAAGATACACATTGACTACACATGAACATGGAAGAAGATTATCCAGAAGAAATATGGATAAACAAAGGTAATTTTTAAAGTAATTGGAATTTATTTCTATACCATTGTTAATTTATATGTTCAGTTTTTTGTTTTGTTTTACAGAGCTACGTATCATGAGTGTGATGAATAAATGGACGTAAAATAACAAGGTCACTTAAAAGTTCATATACATATGTGTGTATGCATGTATGTATATACTTAAATACATACGTGTTTTGTAGTGTTACAAAAAAAAATGACACATGTTTAAAAATTAAACTATAAATCAGTTATTTTGAACATAAACTTTTAGTATACATATATATACATAGCGGTTAGGCACTAATTTTGTAATTATTGAATCATTCGGTCACTTACAATATTTAAAATTTTACCATGCTTTATGACATTTAGTGATTTTACATTATACAACATTGAAATTGTGTAAATAACCAGATGTAAAGAATGTTCAGTACACCACATGGGTAATATGGAGTCATAATTTCTCAATGTCTTTTCTATTTTCGGTTATTTAAATTGTTTTCTTTTACACATTATTACTAGCCATGAAATTTGTCGCGGGAGTTATTTAAAAATACTGATCTTAAAATTTTCTGGATGTATCAATATAATTCGTGTTTAATTTTGAACAAAATTAGTGCCTGGCTATCTATATGTATTTAGTATATATGTTTAATTTTACAATTGACCATTAAAAAAGTTGAACTATTTAGTAATTTTTAAGTTTATTAATGAAAATGATTTGATTCATATAATCGATAATGGTGTATAATATTGTAGTATTTTTATACTTTTTTTTCATGTATTGTATATGTCCGTAGATCAGCAGATCAATGTTTGGAAATTCTGTTATAAAATCTTGAACAAATACGAAAAAAATTAAAAATATAATACCAAATAATACTTTTTAATGCATACAGTTCATGAATTATAAAAGTCTTAAAATGCTTCATTTTGTTCGAAATATATTACTTTGACTTATTTAAAAAGTGGAATTAGTTCATTACTCTAATAATTAGGTTAAGATGTATTTACTACAAATTTAATAAAAATTTATTCCTATTATAAATCTTATATAAATAATTCTAAAAAATGTAATTTTTAATATCAAACAAACATTGTGTATTAAACAATTATTAAGCATTTATATATATATATATATATATTGTAGAACGGTTAATCTGATTAAATTAAAAAATTACTTTTTGTAAAGTCTTTGTGAACAAAACAAAAAATATAGAAGTGTATAATGCTTTCAAATGTTTCATTTTGCAATCCAGGAATTTTTACCAATAAAAAGTAACTTTTCCTTTGAGATTCGCGTACGAGTTAACTTCATATCAAAATAATAACATTATTATACAAGTTTCTTGGAATTATAATTTGTTGCTTTATAGTATTTATATTCGAATTAAACATATGGAAGCGAGACGGACTGAGATGGAAATATATAAAACCAAAAAAACATATTATGATGTTTTCAATCAAGCTAAAAATGATTCTGATAATTTTTGGAAAATACTTATGACATTATGTGTTCTCCTGACGTCAATTATCATATTTATAACCTGCTATCGTTACATCTGTGGAAAGATCATTTGTATTTGCAAAAGGTTCATTAATTTTTAATACATTTACATTGCATATTATTATTTTCATTATATTCATACATGTACATGTATGTTTAGTTATTGGCAAAATACTAAAATTACATTAATAAAGATGTTTCACCTGGCGAAATAAGAAACACAATAACGACGACACCTTTTTTGTAATAAAAAGCGAAAGAAACCGTTGTATGAAGCGACGATTTTTGTGGTCTGATGGATGTAATATTTCGAAATCTCGTATAAAAGTTAACAGTCAAAAAGATAAATTATACGAAACTAAATCACATAATGCCAAGATTCCTTTGCAGGTATATAAAAAAAGTTTGTTTACACTCTACAAAAAAACCGGGTCGTTTATGTCATGTTACCTTTCTTTAGATTTTTAAGAAATATCGAAAAAATTCTGACACATTTAACAAAGTGATTAGTAGAATACTGTTTTTTAATAAAAATTTTAAATTTAAACACATGTCCGATATCAGTGATGCCATCAATGACCCCTATCGTAAGCGAAGGGTTAAACATATGCATTTGATAATAATCATTTAATCTTTATAATTACATTTGCAATTAGGAAACGGAAAAATTACTTTCTTCTTGCGAAGATAAAGTTATAACCTCTAATAGCAATATAGATTTAACAAAACGAATATTTTTTAAATTGTCTGCCTTATCATCTAACATTAATAATAATGGTATCAGCGATAGAGCATCTAATAAATATACCTTTGAAAATGTAAAAAATGAATTATGTACTCGAAGAGAAAAGAATTTTTACCAAAATTCACAGAAGGTATCATCGAAAACATTAATATTTATAATTTATTTGTATTTTATACCACTATCTTCATCTTTCTAGGACGAAAAAACCACCTGTTTTTCAGATACAGATTTAAAATTTCTAGTAATATCTTCAAAGAAATCTAATGAAAACAAAAACAGATACGAGAAAATACTGCTATGTAAATGGAATTCAGGAAATATTAACAGTTACAATTTACGAAACAATATCAGTTCAAAGCTGATAGAACTTCAATGCGAAAATAAAGATACATTCAGTAATAATATTCAAAAATATGAAGCTTTTAGATCTAACTCAAATTGTTTACCTAGTTCTCTTCTATTAACAAGTTTGGCTACCAATTCATTCTCACATTCTGTAACAAATGAGTCGAATATTTTACCGAACTTTCCTGCTTACGCCAATTCTACAAAATCGCATATATCTAATACAGTTGAAGTAAAATCTGAAGAAAAGACTTTTACACATGTTAATTCCGAAATAAACAAATTGCAAAAAATAAAATCAGACGATTATAACGTATATTCAAACAAAATAAAAATGAAAATGAAATCGTCAGCAGATATATTAAGAAGTCAGATCAAAGAAATAAAAATTCCTGAAAGAAAAGTTAAGTCTGAAGATAACGTGATGATTCTCGCAATTAAAAATGAAAATACCAAAGATTTTATTTCCATCCCTGAAAAACATATTGAGAGTCTGTCTCCTCCGTTAAATTATAGTTCAGAAACTAATGAAATTTATGACGAATTAGGAATATTATTTTCACAGTACATGAAACTTCAGATAAAACCGTGTAAAAGAAAATATTGCATTCGAACACGACATTTAAAAAGAATACAACATAGTACAAGAAAATGTCATACAAAATTTAATTACCATCAATTATATTCTTATGATGAAAGACCAATGTGTAATTGTGGAAACATATGTGAAGATACATACGATGAATTACAGTTAATGTTTGCATTAATATCAGAACGGAAAAACATTTATCAACGCATGTTTACAAGAAGAAAGAAATTCTTGAACCAGCCATGCATATCAATTAATCAAGAGTTTGTAATTAAATAATGTTACAGATAACAAGTATATATTTTGTACTATTTACTTTTAGAATATATGCTTCCATTTTCATAGTGAATATTTATGTTGTAATGGTACCAAAAATAAATATACGTACATTTAAAACATTATTTTATTTAGTTAATTACATACGTTCACTTCTTTTTACTTCTTTTACCTGAAGACCTGAAAAATATATTTATTATTAGAAATAAGAAATAAATGAAATATTTCTTTTATTTTTTTTTTAATCCTTGATCATAATAAATTATGTTTAATTTATCTACTAATATGTTGAAAAAAATACCTGGAGGTAATGATTGTTTCAATTTTTCTGCCTTTTCCTTGTCTGTAATTACGAGGGTATACAAAAATCTTGAACATCTGACTTTGAATTTAACATTCTCGGCATTCTTCTTAATTTTTACAGCTGTAAGATCACAAGAGAAATAAATTATTATATGAAATACTGGAACATTATGGTATTTAAGTACTCACACTTTGCATCCTTCCTCCTGGCTTTCAAAAGGAAATCTTTGATTTCTTTAATTTCTCGTGGCTAAAAAGAGCAGTAAATTATTAAAACAATTGTATAAAAATCATTTAGATACATTATATTTACATACATTAATGTATTATAAAATTGGCTATTGTTATTTATCATTACATTGAGGTTATGTTACGAAAATTACTGCAGTTGGAAGTATTTCAAGTAAAACTTAATGTATAATAGTTTATTCCAAATAATAAAATCAATGATATCAATTTTAATTAGTTATTATAGTAATACACATAAAGCAATAATGAATACTGAATGTATACTTACCATCGTGACAGTAAAATGGGCAGAAACAGAACCACCTGGAATGATCGAGAAAAATAATTACAGCACAGTTCGATTCTAGTCTTTTCTAGAAAATGAATATAATATATACTTTTATAGTATTTATATATAATAAGCAGTGGGAAAAAGAAGGGATTCCTTGTAAAAATATGGATTTCCAAAAGTGATCAAGAAAAATTGAACATACCTTTCAAAGTTACTACCGGAAAAAGGACAAGTACAGTTCAAAGTCGCATCAAATCAGCAACAAAGTATTATTGAATATTCAGATTTGAATAATTTAAAATAAATTTTATAAGAAGAATAGCTGACTATAATAGTTGATTAATTTTACAATAAAAAGATATTTTTAATAATTTCAGATAAAAATACACACTGTTTTTGAAAATATTTTTTAAAGTTGGCGCTAGTTGTGTTAAGTTACGTGTAAATTGGTGTATATATATTCATATCCCACACATACTGCCTCGTCAGTCAACTTTTCGTACTGCTGTTGCAATTGTGATCCATGTAACGGAGTGATCTGTCGGTAGAAGTTTAAACGCGATTGAAACGATTGTATTTTATGTTACGTAGAAAAGTAATTTTTTACTTTATAAACAGATAATTATCGAGGTAACTTAATAGAGAATAAATTAAAAATTTAAAAAAATGGATAGCCCATTACCGCATATTATGGAAAGTGCGGATTGTGATGGTTCTTCCAAACCAAAAGACAGGTTAGTTAGTCTTCTTGATCAGATTGAAGTACACGTAGAACAACTAAGAAAAGATGCTTGGAGACTTGAAGAAGAAAGGGATACTCTTCTGACTACTTTAGATACACTCAAAAACAACGAAATTTTAAGCGGATTAGAAGAAAGTAAGTATTTATTTTACTTGGTTTAAAAATGCAAGGTCGACTATAATATATCTAGAAATATCTTTATCAAGACCTTCGATATTTCCATGTAGGAGTTTTAAGACTTGAAAGATTACTCTGATACTCAATTTATTATCTTTGTATTACTCTTACATATGTTAGATGTAAAAATAAATTCTTTTGACTAACTATTCAATTAATACAACTACATAGATACAAAATTCTTTTAAGGTTCTATAATATTGATACATAAGGTTGTAATATATTGTTCAGTGCGAAAATTTGTGCTATGTAACATTATAAATTACTGTATATCATAGTGTTCAATAAATAACATCTGCATTGTATATTGTTTGTGTTTAATACTGGACAAATTTTATTTGAAAACATTCAAGTGGTTTGTATTGTTTATAACTATAAATGACAGTATATTACAATTTGTTACCTGTGATTTAAGAAGAATAATCAGTAATAAATAATTAACGCAAAGAAGTAACATAACTTCATATAATAATTTATTATTTATAGCTGACAGAGATGATGTACTAAGGTATGCTGAGAGATTATCTTTGAGATGTTTGACAGTTGATGTTTTAGTCAAAATTCAACGTGACCAAATTCAGCAGGAAGCATTACATCAGGTAATTTGTATAAAACAATTGTTTATGGAAGTAATTACATGCATCTGTTGAAAAGTAAAATTTAGTAAACGTTGTTTTCCTAAATCAGGTAAATGGTTTGATTGATAGTTTAGTCATTAGTCTACGTGATGATCCAGTTGGAACTCGTCAACGTTGTGCATCTTTTATGAATGCCTGTACTTCACAAAGTCTTGGACATTCTGATAAAAATTTTGAAACTGCTATTCTTGGATGTACTATGGATGATCAAAAACGGATAAAGAAAAGGTTACAGGGTTTATTGGATTACATAGATAAAATGCATACAATCCAGCTACTATGAACCCCTGTTTGGATTATTTCATTTTGAAAAGAAGCAGACAAATTACTCTTCAAACGAACAACTAGATTATATAGTCGTTCCACGGGAGATGAGAAAAATAAAAGCTAGTTATATTCGAGTATTTGATGATTATGCAGTGGTGATATTTATGGTAAATATAAAGAAAGCGTCACTTATACTACCTAAGTGATTTATCTTCTCCTGATATGCTGTGACTTACTGTGTCTCGTTACTTACTCAAATAAGCTGCTGTACACTTACAATTGAGCATTACATAGCGATTAAAAAGTCTATCGTAATATGTTAAAAGAAATGGAATACAGATTCTAATGATATTAAAACAATATGGCTTTAAAATATTTGTATTTTAAATACTATTGGAATTTGTAATATGATAGTGTAGAAATGATTCTATTTGATGCTATATTGACAATTTATTGCATATTACATTTCTGACAAAATTAATTAAGATTTTATGTACAGTCTGGTACATTTTAAAAATTTTGTTTAGTTTATACAAGAATTAATTATTGAATTTTTTTACTTTGTTATTTATGGATTATTTATGGTGCAGTAGTTTATCACCAGGCTGTTTTAATAAAATAATCTTTATTCCTGTTTTTTGTATAAATTCGATTGCAATATTCTTAAATTCTAATGTAACCTGTGGTCTGAATTTATCGTATTCTGCGACTGAAGCGAGATTTATCAAAATTCGTACGATAAATTTTGTATATTTTCCGGCATTTATTTGTATTTAAAATTTTTTTGTAAGGTATTGTTTAAAATATATTATTTAAAAATCGTAATATTTTATTTTTATTTGTTTTTGATCGTTATCATTTACAAAAAAAGAGTATTTCTGTCAACATAATATTTTCTTTCTTACAAGCTAGAATATTTGGTTAGCCGTTATATCGATATCTGTTTACACATAAATTAATATTTGTATGTTCTAATAATTTGAAACAATTTAAGATCATTTTTAATTTAAAAGAGATTACCATGTATTACCTTTACTGATCACTTGTTACAGCTGTTTAAACCCAATGCGTAACTCAACATATAAAAAGACATAGTTACATTCATTTTTAACGCTCATCATTAACACATACAAGTTATATATGTACAAAAACTTGACATTGGTAAAAAAAATTATTCTATTGGAATCTAAAAAATTGTACGCATAAAACAGTAGCGTGCTTCAAATACGCGTATGTACACAATGTTGGGAAGTTTGAGAAGATTAAGAATATCCAATAAGAAAATTCAACGTATAAAAATGCTCTAATGTTACAATATAAAATGTGCTGCTTAAAACATTATTCATTTGTCTTCTTCACTTTGTACTTCATAGCATAATTTAAGGATTCTAGAATGTATAACTTAACTTCTTTTCTTAGAAAAAATTTGCACAAGTAAATTCTCTATTGATTGCACATAGAAATTGAATATGTTAAACATTTAAAGTTTTCATCGAAATAATGCAAATTATAACATCAACCAGATCTTCTATGCATTTATAAAAAAAAATGCGGAATAGGAAACAACTGACAGAGCAATATTGTTTGAAGATAAATCATGCAGCTTATTCGTCTATCTATTATGAATTCAATACTGTACGTTGTATTTGTTTTATAACAATAAATGTTTAAACCAATTAGAGTGTACGTTGTCGCAACAATCATGAAGAGAAAGAGCTATATATCATTATAAATAGTATGAATATCAGTCTGTACATGGTTAAAGTATTCATTACAATTTCTTGCGTACGTACTTATATACGCAAAAGACTAAAGTAGTATACAAGCGTTTTTTACGAAATTCTTTTTTTTATGATTCTTTGTCTTGGCTCCTGGCCGTAGAACTATGGTACCATTCCCTGTATTCCGACCACACGTAGATCCGTTTGGACTAAAAGCACCTGCAACAAAATATCGAGAAAATGTACATACACATACATACATATATTTTTTCATCATCTAAAAAAACTGCAGTCGGTGTGGAAAAAATAAACTGTTTCTTTAGAGTACAATATTTTACACTCCATTTCATTGTGATTAGTGTATTCTATTGTCTGTACATCTGCTACGATCGTTTAGACTATTCACTGTACAATTTATGTTAATAAAACAAAACTGTTACGCCTAATAAATCAATTTCGCGTATATTTGCTTTATATTGCTTTATCCAATACTGACCTTTTATTCTACATATAAATTAATAAATATGGATTCTAATATTCGTCTTTACAATACTACGCGCGAAGTTGACTTGTTTTATTTTACCTAGAACTATTAATACACAAAGCGAACAGTTCATCCTTCGGGTAACGTCCGACAGCACGTGAAAAATATGCTGCCTTTATACATGTATACATATACATTGGTACCTTATTCAAGAATCAAGATCGATGGTTACGGTCACGCGATCTAAAGATGTGTTTACACTTCACAAGAACGTCTGTATATGAAATTCTTACAATTACTTCTAAAGCACATTCTTATCGACAAATATTTCTGATAATCTTGATCCTCGCAAAACAGTTTTTCGGGTATAATTCAGTTCTATATAGTTCGAAAATATTAACTTATATTGCATGTTAAGATTGTTCATTGCGTGATTCCTGTACAGGAAGACAGTCGTTGATCAAATACTGGACAAGGTAGATCACCTGCGAAATCTGGGCTAACATTCGACCCATTCTTCTGCGCTATGAATTCGATTTCTTTTACCTTTAATACATACAGTCACCGATAAAAGCTAAGGAAGATATAATAAAAAAAAAAGTTAACAAGAAATCAAGTTCATTTTCACGAATGACAAATGTCATGACCTTTTTCTTGTACGACTATAACTGTTTTAACTGTAATTAATCAAATCTTAATTCATTATTCTAAGTATTTATTCTGGAATCTTGTAGTGAGTCTACATGTTATTTTAGCCACATCGATGGCTATGAGTAATATAAGATAAACCGATATAAATATATTTCCTTAGCGTAACGTCATTCCGATAATTTTAATGCATTTTTGTTGGGCTTACAAGGCGTCGGGCCAGAAAGGTTGAAGACGAAAGTATCAGGATCAACTGAACCTACAAGCACAAGCGTGCGTATCCGGTGCAGTTAATACATTATGCATCTTCTTGAAGAGTTTCCAAGAAAGCGCACTGTTCTTTTTGCACGGCTATTACAAGGCTAAACAACTGGTCAGTGTCTGTATCGGATCTACCACGTGTGAATCGACTATATTGTTTTCCTTCGTACAGATCCAAATCAGGTGCACGAGTCGTGTTTGGAAGCATCTCTAGAAGTGCATAGAATGAAAATAATGCTGACAGAAAAAAAGAAAGGTTTACGTACATTGACGTCGTAAAGTTTAGGTACTAAAGTCAGCGTAGATTCAAGATACTTAAAATTTAACTTCCCTAGTCGTGAAATTTTCAAGTTCACATTTGTAAATTTCCAACATTCTCTTGGACACGTTTAGCGATTAACGACGATGCTTATAGTGAAAGCAGAGGTCGTGACCTACCACGGAGACAAATTTTAGCTACGCCAATGTTTATGTACTTACTTATTACAGAAGGAGATCTAGGCCCGGCAGAATATAATCTCAGATCGTCTTGATAATCGTCGTCACAGCGGCGCATCTCGTGGAGACATCGCGACGCCAGATGCCGGAAGACACTCATAACACCGACATCCTCTTTCACGGAGGTTCTTAGAAGCTTACAACCTAGAGCACGACCAAGTCTCTCAGCCTCGTCCCTGGAACAATGGTATGCGCTCGAGATTTCGCGAAATCGCGAACCGCTAATTAAACAAGCTAGGTGTTACGCTTACGGATCAATGACGCACTGATCAACGAGGTCCATCTTGTTTTGTACAAGAACCGTGGGAATTTCACCGCACTCGTTTTCCACCTGCAAAGTAGAAGAAAACGTTCCTTTATCAGTCTGCGAACCCGGATTCGATGTTTTTCTAATTAACGCTAACAAACTTCGACTATCTTTGTGAACATTTCGCGTATACGCATGTGTTTCCATGTTTCTAACGACCTCCTATTATACTAAATTCCTGTACGAACCTCTTCCAACCAAATACGACAATTAACGATGAATTGGGTTCTCAGCACTTGAGAAGTACGCAAGTAGAATTCGGAATTAAATGACCATGTGATGGATTACCCATTCATTTTGTATGAGCAGTGTACAATGTAGGAACTTTGGAATTTTACAACTTCTTGGTTCTTAATAATAATGCACGACAGCCAAATGTGTCCCCAAAACTTGTAACATTCTACTACGCTATTAAATATCGTCATGTATTTATCAGATATAATCGATTATCCATTTATAATTAGATATTTCCATAACATTAAGTTGCGTATCAAAACGACGGTTTCGAAACATCTATATCAGGGAAATAACAGTTTTGAAGCAGATCCGGTGACAACCGTTCAGGACGATTTGTACTCGTTCCAGCCGCAGTTACACCTTTCTCGTCTGTTTCTCTGTAGTGTAATAAAAAAAGCAAACATACAAGTTTCTTCGAAAGGAATTCGAGAGCGTGTTCGATGATCTCGAACGATGATCGGAATCGTCTACGACTAACTGAGCCGCCGCTAAAAATACTTGTTATATATACTTGGTTTTATATCGCATCTATGAAATTTCAATCAGTCGAATCGTTAAGGTACTACATGTACTATTTTGTCTAGGGGATACTTATAAGAAAGAAATCGTTGCAGAAACACCATATAAAACAACCATCCTGTGAGAGAGTATACATTTAAGGTATTACAGTTGCTAGCTACTACAACAATCGCGTGCATTCTCTACTTTAAACTCGTTTCATACCATCGTAAAGGAAAACCAGAAAGATTCTGTATACTTATTACGAACCATGATAGGTAAAATACAACCAGAACTACCGCCAAAATGCAATAAGAGAATATTCAATGCTATGGTCAACCGGCTAATACACGACTCATCCCGATCAGATTATTCTGTACACGGTGTTTCTGAAGTGCTAGCTGACAGAACTCATTGATGAGGTACACATTGTATAAGGAACAAGTATAACCGAGAATTGTTCGCGATTTTGGAAACAGATGACACAAGTTTCAGATGTGTAGCTATAATTCAGTAATACTTTATATGGTTATACAGTATACCGAGTGTCCCAAAAAAGTTTGAAGATTAAAAGGGAACATCGTGTATATTCTTCTTAGATTCAATACATTTTCCTATCTACAAGAGAAAGTGTCCCACCTCGATCAACGATTCTCTACAAAATTAAAGTTGATGTTAGAAATTATCATCGGTCGCCATCGATTCAGATAAACATAACGAGTATCTGATATTCGTCGATGGACAGGAGACAGTTGAAGGAAACACGCAGATCGCAAAATGACCTAAGACCTTGCGTCGCTATCCGTGGAAAACATTGAACAGTGGAACGACTTAAAATCAGCCCTTGCTTTAATGGCACCTTCACTTTCACATTCCACCATCCGTCGTGACTACCTACGGAAACGTGCTTGCACCGGTTCGGCACCGTTGTATATGTCTCGTGTGCACAAGTCGTACCTTCAGCTTCCACGAAGGAATGGCGTCGAAGGAATCTCTGTCAGTGGCTGAATAAGCGAGGACGCAGGCATGGGCGCCGCGATAATAAGCCGCGGTGATTGCGTCGAATTCCTCTTGACCTGCAGTATCCCACAGCATCAGCCTGACGTCCTCGCCATCCACCCTATGGAGAAAAACACGCGTTGTTTTAGAAAATTCTTGATAACAGGAAGCCGATACACGTGGCCGAAGTTTGTTTCAAATATAGGTGATAATCGGTACAATTATGAAACTCAGGATAATTAGGAATATTAAATTACGATAATTTAAAAGATATTAGGCTTATCATGGATGTCTTATAATAAGATCAATCGTTTGGGCGACCACCCCCATGACCCTGTTTGCCGATCTAATTTCTGCAACGCTAATTTGGAACAATTTTCTTGATCATAATTTGAAAGTTGTACAAGTTTCCGTTATACTTTCAATTTTTAAGTTTAACTTCGATCGAGGAATGTTCGTCTTCTAGACGTTGTAGATTCGTGTGAAAACAGCTTAGAGTCACAAGAGGTGAAAACAGTAGCTGCAGTCGTTTACGCGTACCAGCTGTTTGAAAACGTGCTAGCCTCCTGTTTCGCGAACGGGAACTTACTGACATGAATTACGGCACGTCTGAGCTTCTGAAAACATGATAGCCTCCTGTTTCGTAAACGGGAACTCATTGAGATGATTTATACGCCATAACTTACGAAACTGTGCTAGCCTTCTGGTCTTTTCGCACGTGATTTGTACAATTCTGTTTTTACCGCGAGCAAAATGATACCGTAATTATAAATTAAGAACCAGCCATATTGCATTAAAAATATTTACGTAATTATTTGTATGGAACTTTAAATTCTCGATCGATATACCGTAAGCGGTATTTCGTGACACTTTTAAGCTATCCAATCGTGTCAGACTGTCGATCTTCCAGAATCGATAATTAAATATGCAACAACCTAATGCTTCGTAATAAAATAGCAGAACATGTACATGTAATAGTTCTTGACCTATAAATGAATTAAAATCGGCAGAAACTCGGTCGTGACGAAGGTCACCGATATCGGTACAAATATGCTTTAAACACCCGGTGCATATGCATGAAATCGCTCCGTTTACATTACTTTTTTATTCAGTTTCCAGGAACAAAGTCGGGTCAACTTGCATTCCACGAAAGCCACCGGAGACCCATCGATATTCGTACATAACTGAAACCGTACGCAGCACCGTTTAAGTTAAATCCACGATCTACTTAAGTAGCGTGAAAAGGAAAAAGAGAAAACTCGACCGCATTTCTCCCGAATAAACCCATCAGTTGATGCGTGATCATCCATTATCACATTCCGTTACTTTATTGGACTAAATTACTTCAACATACACTCGTTAGCCGTTTTTATTGTTCGACGTTAATAAATTATGACGACTATCGTACATGTAAGCTGCTTCGATTATTTTCTGCTCATTCATTCGCAATGGACATTGCGTTTTATTCGTGTGCATGGGGACATCGGACACGATGACAACAATTATAACGCGTGGCGATATAGCGCGAGCAAATACAACGCGCAGGGATACAGTCCGTGGTGATATAACGCGAGGAAATACAGTACGTGACGATACAGCGCGTGGTGATATAGTGCGAGGAAATATAACGCGTGGCGATATAACGCGAGTAGTAGACTACGCGGCGATATAGTACGTGGAAGTACAGCGCGTGGTGATGCAGTCCGTGACGATATCGTGCGTGATAATACAGCGCGTAAATAATACAAGTCGTGATATAACGCATGGTAATCCAACGCATGGTGCATTATAAGAACGAAATCGCTATCGTTGTAAACTGAGCAACTTATAAGCCGATAAAATGTTTATCTAAAATTGTGCAAAATAATACAATAGAAGTATACTGAAGTTAACTGTCCGGTTAACTGTCAATCGAAGAAATAACGAGAGAGTATCCACGAATTTAATAAAACAAGTTTAATAGCAGGATTTTAATTATTTATTTTTCTCGACGATAAAATCGAAATTAAAAAGAAATCAAAAGGCATATCGATGCATGTTTTGTAGATCTTTAGAAGAAAAAATAGAGAAAATGATAAAACGATGACTGAGACCAGCACGTCTCCCCGTGGAAAGTAATTAAGTGGAAGGAACATATACGGACGAGCAGAGTGTATAGTTATTATGCATTCTTCTTTAACTATATAGTCTTTAATTATCGTCTGACATTACAGTTTCTTATCTTCCTATAATTTTAACAACACGAAAGAGAGACTTATTTCAGCCCGGATATTAATATTCCCACCATTCGTGAGATATTTTCGACGTGGATGAATAAGAAAATTTGATGGTTACAAAATCCACAATTAATTAGTTTAGCTGGTTCGTTCGTAGTTGATACGTTTCGAGGATAATAAAGATTCTACTATTGTATCGCATCGAACTTCGGAATACAGGGTAGAAAGTCTAACGTGATTCGACGACACAAAAGTATTGTAAACTAACATTTTCATTACCGACATCAACAGATCGAAGTTCGATGAAAATGTCTACTACATAAACATTTTCTAATAATAATAAAATGTGTGAATTTGTAATCGAGATTAAGGCAACGATAACCAAGGAGCGTTTCATGTAACATCGCATGCTCGTGTAATTTATTTGTACTTACTCGATCTCTCGTTCCAGAAAATCGACGCCAATCGTTTTCTTATAGTCTCTCGTGTATGTACCCTTGCAAAACCTTTGGATCATCGATGATTTCCCTACAGCACCGTTACCGACTATCACCACCTGCGAATAAACATTCCAAGGTAATTACGATCTCGAAGAAGCTGAAATGAAATGATGAAGCAAAAACGACTTCATTCCTCGATCGAACTAAACTGTCGTTCTGTCGACTTCGATAAATCATTCCCTCGCAAATGATGTATCGGTGCAATCTGTTATTACACGCAATTTCGAATTAACGATAGCATATGTACACGTGTGATCATCTGGAAGGTTGACTTTCTATGCCTACAGGTCAACATGAACAAGAAAAGGCTACAGATTGTACCGATAATTCTCCCAACTTTCATGTCGATTTCATTTTACTTTAATTTCTCACTTCATTTATTTTGCACCTCCGAATCAAATTTTATTTTATCCTTGTATCTTGGTCTCATTAAATACTCCTTAAAAATGTCTCATTAAATAGTTCAGATAAATGAATCTGACAAATTTTATACAGATGCTAATTTGTTCGAAATCTGAGACAATCGTAAAAGACCTGAATAATTTGTACAATCTGTAAGTTTATCGAGTTTGAATGAAATCGGTGTTCCAAAGATCGCGCAGTCCCGTTAGTACCCTATAAAATTTCCAAATAAAAACCAGTTTATTCGAAAGAAGCAAATATATTGCATTACATATTTATAACATAAATTATTGTCTATATTTCGTACTTAACCCAATTCCTTACTATATCCTTCTTGCCATTTTAGATCTTTCGAAACTTTCCCTCATTCCTCATGTACCATATGTATCTTCATTGGTCACAAGATTTCTAACTGAACGATCCGTCGCTAGAATTCGTACGCGGTATTTTCGATCGCAGTAGATGCTTAGTCCGACGCGTGTTTAATATAAAATTTCAAAATCACCGGCGAACTGAACTATAAATGCACGTGAATTGTTCGATCATCGATCACCACTATTTGCAATTCGAACACGTAGGCAAAGAAGTAATCGATAGGAACATCGTAAGAAAGCGTTTGGTATTAATATGGAATCGTAAAACACGATATTACCGAGCATTAAACTTTATTACACGCCAGGCAAAATCGCTTCGGTCTTCGCAATAATGTATTTCAAACGATTTAGGTTACAATTCGATACTATTTTCTGCGTCCATGATGTATAATGGAACGGTTAATAATAAATATTATTCACTCATTAACTTCTACACGATGTCTCAAGAACCGAATTATTTTCAAGACATTACAAGATATTAATTGTGACCTAAAAACGTAACTTATCGTTTTTTAAAGATATCGAAACAAAGATGGTAAAATTTGTGGTCATAGATGTAGCAAAATATTGTATACAATCGACAGTTATTTTTATTAATCGGTTGATATTAAGTTGGGTTTGCAAGTAACGGAAATCTGTATCTTTGAAAAAATAACGTGTAAAAGTTATGCAGAGAGTTAACACAAAGACACAGGGAACGTAGATGAACCTCGTGTGAATGCCGTTTATGATTTCAGGTGGATTAACAGTTTTTCAGGTACAGTTACTGGTCGGCTATAATTTCAGACGAAGAAAACGAGGAAGTGCTTAATTATGAAGACACTCTCACCAATATCATAGGTGTACCATCGATGTCCTCCGGTTATAGAAAACATTACTGTTATCGTTAAACGATCCTCGCCTACTACGGAAACAACACTTGCAAATCATCGAATTAATTAAAACTACATACTTCGCCTAATTTTTTTTCTCGCAGCAATGTTTAACTAACGTGACAGAAATATGTTAAGATAAACATTCTTCCGCCTCGTCGTAACTCTGATACGTCTCATTGCGTGCAGGAATCTGTTAAAAATCTAAAGCCGTGTCCGTTAAGTTGGGGTGTCGTACCTTTAAATAATTCTGCCAAAATCGAGATAACGGTGCACCTAAAGCAAGAAGTGGGTTAAGTCGATAAGGGCTCAAGTCCACGTGAACCGGTCTTCAAGCTTTTGTTAAGAATTATATTATACGTACGTATATCAAGTAAACTGAATCACAAAAATATTATAAATCTCACAAAAGTCATTATTATATATTACGATTTTATTTGTTTAGACCGAGGCTTCTTAAAGTCTTAAGGGGCCGCCACTCACTGTCAGAAAAAACCTCAGTTTCGACATTCGAAGCTCGATGCAATAGCAGTTGAAAAGAAGACTGCTTAACTATACAAACATTCTTGATAGTTGTAATCGTAAAGTGCGAGCTTTCACAGAAAATATTCCAACAGAAAATAGTAGCGTTTCTTTCTATCAATCGTCGCCGAAATACATACATACATCGTTATTAAGGGAGACTACATACCTCTCTGTTAATAACAATTGAAAACGTAATAGAATATTACATCATCGAATGAATGATTCTCGTTACTCTCCTCTTTATTCAAATCTGGTCAATTACAATCTTCAACCACGATTCCGCGATACTTATTGAAAACAAGCGGTACGCTAATTAAACAAGCATATGTTAATTGTGTGAATTTCTGAAACAAGTGAATTCCGCTTCTTCCTAATTTTATCTGCAAGCTGTAGCGCACATTTGAAAACAGTCGAATCAGGAATCGAATATTGTATGATCGATTTTTAAGATAGAAAATCTGCCTGCGTCAATATACTCGACTATTTATTTAAGAGAATACTCTTTATTCAGTAGAAAGTTGTATGATGTATGGACTGATTCTTTTAACTGCAGACAATAAGAACAGTAAAAGTAATAGGTGATTTTACATGAGCACATGCCTATGAAAATGTTGATACCGTTATAGTAATCGAAAGATATATCTCTGTTCTCGATACAAAATCCTACGATAGCAAACAAATTTTCCTTTATTTATTCTGTTTGAATGTAAGCGCACTTCGTACAACTATTATCAATGAATGGACATGCTATATATACAAACTAATTTTCGTTTCATGTTATCTGTACTGATACTGCTGAAATTTGAAATTATTAAACACAGTTTCGTTAAAACCTTTTCTGCGATTGTTATATTGAATAAGATATTAGTGTGGGGAACAATATGCACTTGCAATTATTAATCATTATTTATTTATACAAAAAAAAAAGAAAAAATATTCCTAACCTATATTGTATTTGCCGGTTCGGTTGTGTATACGTTACAATGCAGATCTGTCACTGCGCATACGCATTTCTGAAACTTGATTTGAAACACAAACTTCGATAAAATAGATTGATCGATTGCGAGATATCTAATATTCGATATTTTCAACAGGTGTAATTCTGTTACTCTTATTTTCCATTTCAAAACAACGAGCGAACGTAGAATTAAGAGTGGTTACGCTTCGCGTAAACAAGTAATCCATTTCCCTTTTAAGAAGGTAATTTTGAAATGTTCTAATATCTGTTTCCAAAATACGATAATAAAAGTTTCATTTGATAGTAATATTATTTCTTGCTTCGTAATGTCACTGGAAAAATAAAAATTAAACTTTTGATCACCTTGAGTGATATCTCGAGTTCTTCCTCTCGCATTCTGACCGTAACGTGATTAGCATAATATCCAACTACAATATATCCCGCGATGTCTGCCGCTGATCTTTCGTGAGAAAATTTTTACTCTTAACAACGATCACCTCTCACGATACTTCAAATTGATCACCTTACACTGGGATCGAAGCATTTTTACGAATTTCAAATAAAATTCGCGCACGTTTTTTTATTTTCACTCGCGTGATTTAATGTTAAGCGAATATCCTGTCGCGACGACACAGCAACGTATACACGGAACACGCGAATACGCGCCACTAACTGGCTGAACACCTGTACGAAACACCTGCCGAGACTAACTTCCTAGTAACTTTTCTAGTAACTTTCCTATTTAGCACTTAGATGAATTGCCAACCGTTTGATATAATTTAAAACTACTACAGCATCTTATCTCGATAAAATGTCTAAACCGTAAATATTCCATTTATAATTCAATACCACACATGAAAGAATACAAGACCATAAAATCAATTTGTATAAAATTTAAACTATATGAACATTTCCCTAGAGAAAATGGCGACGTGGGGGAATAGCAGCGAATTACCGTATAGGTTGTTCTTCTCACTGAAAACGGCGATATAAGAGAAGGAGATCCAATATTCGTGAAAATTAGTGGATATTAGAAATTTTTTAAACTATAAATTCAAAGGTTGAAGAATTTTCAAGACCTCGTTTCAAAAATTCAAGTTCAAAATCTCAAATCTAAATTATGAAAAAAGAGGTTCTATTATAGGTGTCAGCACTATATTATAAAACTTTTTAAAATTTGATAGTACTTCATTTCTTTATTTTATAAAATATTTACACCATAGGATACTACTATCAAAAATAAAAAAATACAATTTAAATTCATTAAAGGCAACGTTATAAATGAAGAATAATTTAATCCGTACAAAATACGTGTTACAGAGATGTTTGGAAATGGAGGAGGAATGTAAAATAGCAAGGAATGTAAAAAATTACGAAGAAAAAAATTAGAATTGCTTTGTATAATATTTATGAACATGCGATGTATGTATATGTATACATATATATGTGAACGTATTTCATATATATGTATATATATATATATAAATATATATATATATTTATATACTATCTATGAATATTTATATGTGCATGTAGAAGTAATTACACAAGTAATATTTATATGTATTGTATGTATGTATATATGTATGTTTGCATGTGTCCATACGTATAAAATTATAAAGTTGTATATAATATAATAACTGTTACATAATACACTCATATACGAATAATTTTAATGACAATGTTATTTTAGTAACGATGTTATAGTTGTTACATTTATTTTCAAAAAGTATTTTTTTGAGACAGAGGATTATTTAATTAACACTTCACACGATTAATACTTATATACCAGCATATCCTCTGTTTTTCGTTTTTTTTTTTTTTTTTAAATAAAACAGTCATCAATAAACAAATTAGTTTTTTTTTTGTATAAAAATTATGTAGATATTTTATGTATTAATGAAACCTATATATAAAAGAGCATTTCATTACATCCAAATAAAACTGTACAAAATATAAATATACGCTTATATAAAACTTTGTTTTTGTACAAAATAACCTAACATATTCTACAAAACCGATCTTCAAACTTCTTATTACCATCAATTTCAATATTATTTGCTGAGAGTAATATAACTTTTGTAAAGCAATAATATAATTGTTTAAATTAATCATCAAATTAGGACAGGTTTCTTCTTAATTTAATTTTACAAAATATGTATATTATTTTTCATTCCATTTAAACTTCAACTATTTTTCTTTAAGTTGTAGTACAGGTGAATCAATGAACCAAATAATGTTTACAAGAAACAATGCATTTAAGCTATTTTTGTCTAATATTAATATTAATATATAGATATATCCATATATTTATTTGGCAGTACATGTTTTACATTTTAATTGTGTTTAAAATTATGGAAATACTTGCGGAAATATTCTATCATTTGCGACAGAATAGTAGTTTCCGACTAGACAAATTGTTTTGATAAGGATAATTTTATCTTTCATAAATATGTAATGTCTTTTTATAAATGTGATAGACGTTTACATAAAATTGCGTGAATAAACAAATGTATCAAAATAATGAACTCGTTCCAAAAAACAAAATACATGTCTATAAAGACAACACGATGTTAAACGAACTTTTATGTAACATATACAATACACTATTTATACTGTTAACTCTACAAAAGCTTTCGTAAAATTTAATAAATTATAAATCTAATGTTTTTCTATGTATTATTGCATAATTTCATATTATTTAACTGTAAAATTATAATTTTTAGTCATACAAAATATCAATGACGAAAAAATTCATCATTTTAATAAATTAATTATAACAGCTAGTGTACAAATATATAAAAATGAAAAATTCCAAAATTCTAAAATAGCAAATTTAATTGACATGAAAACATACCGAAGCAAAAGGTTACAATTAGATTACGATTGTTTATGCATACATGATATGTCGAAGACTGCAAAATATATATATACTTTGTAAGTATATATATACTTTGCAAGTATATATATACTTAAACTATTAGGACGTTTTTGAACAAGCGGCATGAAAAAAAAAAACCTTTGTGGACTCGCAAAAGGATAGAAAAGTGTTATTTTAACATTTTCCGTGAATTGATCATACACCTTAGGGATTTGATTAAATCCCTATTTTCAACATTTCTTTGCGACAAATATAAATCGCGGAGTCTAGAAGATCCGCAACCTATAAATTACAAGATTTATTTATACTTTGCAGACTTCAAGATATCATAAATGCACAAATATCAGCAGTCTAATAATAGTTAATACTAAATCTGTAATTTTAATACTATAATGTATCCTATATGATTAAATAGAAAAAAATTCGATCGTCAATAATAATAGTTTACATACTTATCAATATTAATACCCTTGTATACTTTCTTATGTTATTTTACACACTTACTATATTTTTATGAACAGTTATGAATAATTTTTAGATTAGATGCATTGCTTCTAGTTAATATATATATATATATTTTTTTTCAAGATAATTCAGAATTAACGTATCCAATAGATTTATAAAATCAATGAATATTAATGATAAATATTTTTTAAAAATTGCCTTATATTTATATTGACTTAAACAGGCCACTCATAAATTTTATATTATGTAATATATTTTTAAATGTTTAATAACAATAAATTGCTGTGATGTTAATGAAAGAAAAAGGGAAAAATGAAATTGAAGGAGGAATGATAAGTCAAGACAGATAATAATAATCCGTCTTATAAATGTATAATTTAAATCCTAATAAACTATCCATTCAAATAGATGGAAAGCTTACATAAATTGGCTATGCAATGTCTGTGACTTTCTTATATATATCAAATATTTATAATACTTCTGACAATTGCATTATCTCGTCAAGATTTATAAACAACAAATTCCTACTTTAAAAATATTAACTTCCATGGCTATTGTCTAAATATAATATTAATATCAACATTTACACGTTTAGAATATACTTTCTTAAAATAAAATCTGAATCGTATCACTCCTTTTTTAAATCATAAAAATTTTAACACTCGTTTTGTTCTAATAACTTGTGAATTGACAAATTTGCTTTACAATTTTATGGCAGCCAGAATATGTAAAAAAAAAATTATCTTAATCGTATTTACTAAAAAGATAAATGATATTATTCATACCTTGTAAGAAAAGAAGACGGCTGTTCAATACAAAGTATGTATACTTTTAAATATCACAAACATCCGGATTTTTAATGAACTATTAATTGTAATAATCTGCATTTTTCTCGTTGTATATTCGTATAGAATATTTTTCGTACCTTAACAATATTTTACTGAAACATTATAACCAGTAACTATAAATTATTTTAGTACTTCAGTATGCAGATGCTTCCTTATACTCTGAGCCTTCCATAGTAAAGAAATCCTCAAGTTTCCATTGCAGAGTTTCGAAGGTCGGCCTCTTCATTGGATCTTTGTTCCAACATTCTAACATAATATCATACAATGCAGTTGGACACCCAGGTGGGCAAGGCATTCGGTAGCCATGTTCTACTTGATGAAGAACTTCGGCATTTGTCATACCTGTAAAACAGTCGATTATAAATTTTATTTGAATGATAACTATTATACAATATTTATAAAAATACTTACCCGGATATGGTATTCTACCATAAGTAACCAATTCAGTAAGCAGAATACCGAATGACCACACATCAGATTTAATACTGAATTTACTATAATTTGCAGCTTCAGGCGCAGTCCATTTGATAGGGAAACGTGCTCCTACACGAGCTTCGTATTCATCTTCTTTGATCAACCTAGCTAAACCAAAATCTGCAATCTTCACGACATTTAATTCTGCTACCAAAACATTACGGGCAGCTAAGTCTCTGTGGATGTAATTCTGTGATTCCAGATATGCCATACCCGCTGCAATTTGTGCAGCCATATCAATTAATCGTTGTAGATTTAAACTTTTGCCTTTTCCTATAGAAAAGAATGACAGTAGTACCGAGTAATATTATTCAACCCTTATGCAGGCAACCGGATGCACGGGCACCCAATTCCTTTTTTTATGATTTTATGAATTTAAAATCATTGCCCACACAAGGATCAATTGAATATATGCAATATGATTTAATATAATTTAATACTACCTTGTAAATATTCTAACAAACTACCATTCCTCATCAGTTCTGTGATAATATAAATAGGCTCTTCTAAAGTACAAACAGCATACAACTGTATTAATTTTGCATGACGAAGTTTCTTCATAATTTGTGCTTCTGCCAAGAAATCTTTCGGATCCATAGTTCCGGGTTTGAGCGTTTTTATTGCTACCGCAGTCGTGTTATTCCATGAGCCTTCCCATACTTCTCCAAACTGGCCTTGCCCTAATTTTCTCACAAATTTGAGCGATGAGCGATCTATCTCCCATTGATCCCGCGTACGATGGCTAAGACCCTCGGTCACAGGTTTCTCAACCTATCAACAAAATCAAGTATGTGCCAATCAATGACTATTAAATTCTACAATTTCTGTTTTTAAATAAGTATGTAATCATAGCATTAACAGCAAGTAGTCCTTGGAAATGTTGTACATTAAAAGACATAGAAACTTATATGTATATTAATGAAAATTCTAAAGTTCCTTAAAAGAAAAGTACTTGGAGCGCTGACTTTACTTCCTAATAATACAAACCTAATTAGAAGCCATTTAAAGATGATGCTTAGGCTGCATGACTGCTCGTTAAGTTTATGATGACTTCGTTATAAGAAATAATAAACAACAAGTTTGTTTAAATCAAAATATCTAATCTAACAATTATGCCACAAAAAACTAAAAGAAATAGTGGCTATTATGCAAGATGCAAGTGATGAAAAGCAAACTGTAAATTATTTAGTTTCATGCCTTTTGACATTCACGTGGTTTTAAAAATATCTAATTTAAATTTCAAAAGATACAGTAGTTAGTGTGTAGAAAGTGTATGGAAATTTCATGTACAGAAAGTTGCATGTTTCGTGGTAGATGAATTTATTCCTGACATACGTATAATACCTTTTAAAAGTCAATAATACTTATTTCTATAGACGAGAATATAAAAATTACATATAATTTCAGGAACTTAGTAATTGAACACTTATACACAGTCGAAGACATAAACTTATATGCTAATAATTCTTTTGTCGTAGAATATATACATTATTAACAAGAATGTAGCACCATATTTCAAGTACTTTTGTAACATAAAATGTCAGTACCTTAAAGTTATTACATTCCAAATAAGAAGAATATAAAGAACCCTGTAGTAAAATAGTTAATACTTCTGTTAAGATTAAAGAAAAGTTCAGTCACTGAGAGTCATTAAATGGTATAATTTGACAAAAGTACTATGAATTTCTTGTGCACTAGCCCATTAAAAATTGCTCAGAAAATATGTAAAGTCCATTAGATTGGAAGAAAATCCGTTTTAAAATTCTTTAATGTGCATACAAACACGAAAAAGAATCTAAAACACATATTTTAAAAAACTGATCTATTAAATTTCATATACAACATATCTCAAACGCTCGTAAAAAATATATTACTTATTACTTATATTACCATACAATATACCATAATGTAGTAACAGTCTTTCCCAATATTTCATATCCTTATCATTTGTATAATCTATACAAAATTTACTCAAAGATATGGATAATTTTGCATAAAAGATAAAAGTACATCTGAGATATCCTGTACATCAAATAGATTTTAAGCACACATATATTAATAATACAATTTTGTTATCCATTACAAAGTACATGGAAAGAGTTTATATTAAGTATCGTCATAATGAATAATATATCAAAACAGCATATACAAACACAAAAGCACGAACTTATTTTATTCTTAAATGTGTGCTTTCAATTCTATTTCTAAGATGAAGCTATGAAATTTAAAATGAATTTAATTTTCTAAACGAAGGATGAGCTAATGTCTTTGAAACATGATTCCATATAGGACAGGCTTGTGCTATATGTACAGGCCAAAGACATAACAGGAAGCATTTATGTTAAAAAGAAAATTAACATGTTATGTCATATTGGGACATTCAATTTACCAAGAAAATCCAGCGGGAGGTAAGGTAAGCAATAACAGAGAAACAAACATAGTCTATTCAGAGATCAAACTTCGCAAGATTATTTATCAAACTAAAAGCTGTTTTCAAACCTTAATGTCTTTTAAAATAAGTAATAACAATGTATAGTACAATATATATAAATATATATAGGTATATATGTCTGTGTGTATGTATGTGTCTATGAATGTGCATATACATTTTTCATTTAAATTAATAATTTATGTGATTTTAAGAATTCAAGTAATCTTTTCGCATATATGTTTAATTATAGAAGTCCTTTCTTTCACTTTTTAGTATCTTTAAAAATATATTTCCTTAGATATATTACAAAAAAATATAGTACAAACAGTAATAAAATATAGTATCTATTAAGTAATTTTTAACATCACGTTAAAAAATATGTGTAAGTTACTGTTACAGTTGTTAAATACATCACTTTATTTTTTAAAGCAAAGTCTAACTGGAGTTTAGACAGTGCCATAAATGTTAATACTTGTAATGTACGAATATTATGTAAGAGTTTAACATAATGATCCATATTACTTCATTCTATGCACAAAGTTAACTATATTGTAGATCTGTGTACAATAAAGATTGATAATATCATGCATTCATTTCTTACTTTTAGTTTTAGGTTCATATTATGTGTCAATGCATATTATAATATATCAAGGGATTTCTGCAAAGTAATAAAACCTAAAATTTCAACTTTTAAAAAAAGATATGAAATTATATTAAATGAATTGGAGAAGTCCCTTGATAAATACTTTTAATAAAAAATTAAGTAATTAAGCAATACACCATATTCTTCAATAAAATAATGATATATTATTAAAAACCACTTTCATACATGCAGCAAGCTGTCTAAACTCCATTTATATGACATAATATTACATGTAATAATCATTTAACTATAAACTGTCTTACCTGTACACAGGGTTTGCAGAGATTTACACATAATCCATCAGCATCTTTACTATAATGTTCAACAAGGTCCTGAAGATTTCTAAATGTAGTTCTTCTAGCAATAAAGAAACCACCTTCATCTAATTGTCTAATTCGATAGTGTTTAACCGTATCACCATCCCGTACTACAAAATAATATAATTGGAATCTTTTACTATGTTGTGGTCAAATTAGTTGATTTATTATTTTAGAATAAAATAAACAAATTTCAATTATAGTATTGTAGATCAAGTTATATAACTTTGTCTTAGCTTACCTGAAAGGGAATAATCATTATGTCGACTTTCAGAATCTCTAATTAAAAATGCACCATGATCATTTTCAGGCAGTAATAATTTCTTTTCTGCTTCAATTCGTTTAATTTTTCTGAAGTACCATCTAAAATAATAATTACAATAATAAAGGAAGTATAAATATGATATTATTCTTATATCTTTAAAAGGAAGTAATGCTTATCTAAACTGATTGATAGTCAAAGGCAGCTACCCATGTTAATAAAGAATACAAGTACTGTTAGTGAAAGCAAGGTCACATTGAATAGTTGGGTGTATAGAAAGAAATTTATTAAGTGGGAATATAACAAAGAATATTAAACAAATTTCATTGAATTTTTTTAGTCATTATATCATGACTATAATATTATTTATATATATATATATATATATATATATGTAACTGATATTTTCTAATTAAATACATAACTGTAAACTTTATAGGACTTGCATTTTAAATGCATACCATTTAGAATAACATATACAATTCATTTTCTATCAACATATGAATATTGTAATAATATATTGAAAACATTATTAAAAATAATACTTTTTGAAATTATATCTGGCTTTTTTATTATAAATTACATAAATATTTTTGATCATTCATTTGGTTTAAAGGAAAATAAATGTAAATATAAAAAATGTAACTTACGGTTCAGCTTCAATAGATTTTAACTTTGCAACATAGTTACTAGGAATATATCCTTCCTGTCGAGTTCTTTTACTTCTAGCCAACCACCAATCTCCTTGAGTATCATTTAAAATTTCCAGATGTTCACCTTTTCTAAAACTTAAATCTTCGTCTGTACGTGCATCATAATCATAAAGTGCAACAAAGATTTTTGCCGTTGGCACATCTGCATCTGGAATTTGCGGCATAGGCCTAATAGGATCTGGAGGCGGCGTTGGCACTGGACTAGCTTGAGATGCAACTGCCTCTATATTAGGATTGCCTATTCTATCAGGCTTTTCTTTTTCTGTGTCTGTTGGACTACTGAAACAGTTACCCATTTTTTTTGTATGTAATTTCAAATTTGTCCAATATACAAATTCACTGTCACTGTATCATGAAATATAAAAATTCTTGTCACAGATTTCATTCAATGTTTTCACGTTTGATCCTTCTGCATGGATATTGAGGAATGGTCATGTAAATATAAAATTTTCGTAATACACATGTCTTCCTATAATTTGTTCATAAATTGAAAAATTTCTTGTTAATCTATGGGTCCACTTATTTGAACAACACAAATGTACATAGAAGATAAACACTAAAATACACTTTGGTTTTTGAAATGTTTATATAGAAATCACTACAAAATAAAAATGAAGAAATGACAGAGAAGTCTTTAAAATACGATATATTCCGTAAAATCGACAACTTTTTTTCTCGAAGCTTCTCTTCTCAAGAAACTTGCATCTCTTTCATCTACATCTAACATAGTAAACATTCACTTGGAATTATTTCAACTTTCACTAAAAATCATTTATCATAACTAGAGAAGTTTACTTAATTAGTCGTTCACGCAATGACACTTCATCTCCACCGTATGTAACACTACTAACATAAAAACAGAGGTATGCTCTATTAGTATACGCATTTTCGTCAAGTTCGCGCTGATCCAAGCTTGACGTCATAATATGGCCCTTCTGTATTTTAAGTTAAACTGCAGACCATCAATTTTAATATTAATACAATTGAACGTTACTTATAGTAACATTACAGCTATTTTAGAGAAACTAATCATTATGTTTAGATATTTTATCATATAATCAAAATAATAATTTTGTATTATATAATGAGGAATATAAGAAACAAAAATAATGAATTTAATTTATATTAGAAACATTTATTTGTATTTAGGTATTGATAAATCAATATGTATTTCTTTATTCATATTCACGATTTACTTTTCTTTGAATTGTTTAAATAATAGGTACACCGTTGAGCACAGTAGACTTTCCTAGGGAAAATGTCGATGTAAAAAAAAAAGCGCCCACCACTTGTTGGTTTTTGGTTGGCCAATTTTCAAATTTACAAACTTTTAAATTCAGAAATTAAACAATTTGAATATCTTCAAATAAAAAAATTTGATTTTGAATGAAATTCTTAATATTAGAACTTTAGTTTTGGGAATTTGAGGATTTAAAAATTTAGAAAATTTAGGAATACGAGATTTTAGAAATTTGAAAATTTAGGGATTTGTAAACCTGAGAATTTAAGAATTGGATAATTTGTAAATTTGAGAATGTAGAACGTTTAAAAATTTTCAAATTTACATCTTTAATCTTCTAAAATCGAAAGCAAGTGGTAGGAAGTTTCTCCCTTTACATTCGTTCTTATCTAAAGGAAATCTACATTGCATCCGAGTGTACGCTTGGATCATTTTTGGATCACTTGATAACCCGACATATGTACGTGTAGCATACCCTGTTCCTGTATCCAGAATAAAATGATGTAATAATTATTTAAAAGAGAATAAAATAAAGGCATAAAGACATATTTTTAAAGAAACACCCGAAGAAAAAATATTAATTTATATCTTAAACAATCATTTTTAAAGTCTCTTTTTCTATCAATTTAACAAAAGTTAATGACAGTATTAATTAAAGAAACAAAAGTATTGTACGAATGAAATGTATTCCTGAAAAAAAAGAAAAAAAAGAAGAAAAGAATATTGCTGTACGAATAACAGAGCCCGCTCGATTTGAACTTGCTTCACCGGTCCATCGTAATATTTCAATAACATAAGTTCCCTTACACCGAAAAATAATCTTTATTTCAACACCGATATTTTAGCACTCGCACCGCGTAACGCCGAGAGTCATTATAAACACGACAATTAAAAGAAACACCATTAAAAGAAACGTAGACAGCATAATAGAAAGTAACGACGTCGCCATTGCATTAAATCAGATCCGTCAAAATCCTAATTTTCACATGTGCGATACCAAGAACTATGAACTGTAAGTCACACACACGATTTATTATCAAAAATTATAATTAAGAAACGAACATACTTCGTACAATATCGTAAAAGGCTTCTAGAATTATATTTATCCAGAGAATATATACAGAAGACGAATAAACTTTTCACGAGAAACCGACAGAGAGGTGAAAACACCCATGGTGAAGGTATCCAGCGGAATACTGCTTTCGGATGAGTTCGGCTATAAACCCGATCTCAACCGAACCTTTACCATCCCCAACAAAAGATGCAAATTGCTTGCACTATATATATATATATATATATATATTTATTTCATACATGTCCTGTTTTAATAAATAGGATAATATATTCTAAAATAAATATTTGAATACTTTGATATTTGAAAAATTTTAACTATAGAAAAATTAGGAAATATAAAAAAAATTTCTGAACGTATTATAAATAATACTTATTGTAGTATTCTAAAATAATCTTTACATAAAACATTTTATTGAAATTGAAATTTCAATTCGTACATGCTTTTATTTTATGATTTTAATTTCAAATATTAATGTTGAAAAAGTTATTCAAACAGATAAAAGCGTGTATAACAGCGTGTATACACAGATATAAACGTTTGAAAACTTGAATAAATCATTTAAAAAATGATACAGTGTAATAAACAATCTACATGAAATGATGATATTACGTTATTGATCAATTAAATAAGTACGAAATATATCGCTAATATATACAATTATTTTGTTGTTACCTCAAAAATCTATTAAAAAAGTGTTGAAGCGCTTTACTTGCTTTGGGCAGCATTACAATAAACGTACACATCCGCGTGCATATAATTTAAATGTATCTACACGTTTCTTGTAAGTTACACGATAAATATAATACTGAGAACCGTAATTGTTGGTATCTGAAACTGTACTGTTTTCCTACTTCGAATTATCTACTTTACTTTTTCCACATATATCTACAGCTATTACATGTATAAGAATGTATCATGCTTACATACAGGTGTACACATATATATATATATATATATAAGATTTCATTTATCTCATTATCAGATTATCTTATATCCAATTGACTTTATATATAAATACATCAATACAACAATATTGATTCAAAATATTTTTACCTGGTTTAACACTTCTTTACTGATATAATTCAATATTAATACATTTTGAAACTAATGAAAAAAGACATATTGCAAATCAGTTGCATATAATATATGAAATAATCTTTTCATAATAATACTTTACCATCCTTTCCTAAGAAACAGTAGAGCTAGCACAGAGATAAGATATTTTCATGAATTGCATTTTTAATGACTTCATACCTAAAATGAGGTATAAAAGATAAAGTCTTATTTTGTATTGCGATATTAGATTTTCCTAATAATTATAATTCTTATATTGCGTAAAAATAGAAATAATATAAATATCTTAAATTTTGATAAATTAATAAACATCGTTCTAATTTCAATTGCAATTTTATTGTATTATTGAAAAAAACATTTTGATGATTTACAATAATTGTTAATTTGTATTTAATTCTACAAATTTATTATCGCCATTCTTTGTTTAAGCGTACAGAATCAATGGATGCATAGTTCTTGCAATTTTACATCATGCAGAAATTATGTATGTAATCAATGACATTTGTATGATCTGGTAGGTAATAAAAGGGAAATTATCTTAAGATGTTCGTCTGTATAAAAAAAGAAGAAATACACTTTTCTAACAGATGCAAGATAGAAATTTTGTTTCAGTTATTTTAGTCTTTTAAATTCATTACACAAAAATTATTTGGGAACCGGTTCTTCATTATCATCTCCATCAGGTATTTCTAAAATTTTTGGACCATACAAAAGAACATATGCACAATGCCAATCACCACCACCCTTAGTTTTTATTACATCCCCAATTGTAACAATACTAACAGTTTCATCATCACACTTCAACCAAGTATCATTTTTATATCGAACCCAAGCAACATAGTGACCACTACTACTCGATCGGCCCTTATGTGTTAATACCGCTTGTAACGAATAATAGCCACTGTTATTTGATCCTATATCTGAAATCATAACAATATAATAATTTATGTACTTTATTAACAATACCATGATATCTAATTCGTATATAGTTAATATATAAATATTACCATCATCAAACGAAAAAGGTTCTTCCTTGAAATTTTTAGATTTACTCACAATGCCCAATTGTTTTTCACAATAATGAATCTGCCCTTCTATACTATGTTCATATTTATTTATCTTATTACGCATAGGCATAAGTTTTTGTTTAAGTTCATTGCTACATAATGAGAAAGCGTCAAAGTTAGATGGAAACATTACTTCTTTAAGAATTTTTGCATTAATTGCTTCTTTCTCTTTATAATAAAACCGTACAAATTGCACTGTTAAATATGCCGGTAATCTGCTAATTGTTGACTGTAAAATATATTTTCATTATTTCTGTTAAAAGAATATCTAATTAAGCAATTGTTTCTTTCAAATTAAAATCCTTTACCGTTTTCGTATAGATTGCATCTCTACCTAGAGTTGGTGACATTTTTGTGATTTGTTCCTGCATCTTACTCTTAATCCCACTTATCATATATTTAACATCTGTTGAAATAAAACAACTTAATTGTAAAAAGTCTTCTTTTCCTTTAGTAGGTGGCTCGTCTTCGCATTCCATACATTTTAATTCTGTTTCAAATGTTCCCCCAAAATATTGTTCAATAAGTGATCGAGGTTTATAACTTTGTTCACTATCTTCTGAAGTAACAGGATTTTCCTACAATTATATTATATTTATGATTGCAATTAGAAAGTTATGATAACTTAAATTTAACAAATGTAATAGTTCTGTATTTTGAGATAATTATAGAATTTACTGAATAAATTTTTAAGTCAGTTATTCGATAAAACATATATAACATAAATATTTAAGTGCCTTTGCTGGTAATTTTTGTTGCAACATCCTAATAAGTTCAGTCCAACACTCGTTAGCATCTTGCTGTTGAAATCTACCATGTTCAGATTTTTCAGCAAATCTTGGAAATGCTAAGTGCATCATTTGGAGAAGAACAACAGGTGGCAATGCTGATCCTTTATCCATACTATTGTATAGATCTCTTAATGCAGCAGTTATACCTTGTGCAGGTTCAATTGTTATACTACCCGAAGCTGCAAGCCCACCTGAGAAGTTATTTAAAGCCTCCCGCAATTCAGGGACAGTTTTTAGGCATTGTACAGTTGCATTAAGATAACAAGTATTTCCTAAATTTATCAAACCAGCTGGTAAATGCAAAGCAGTAGCTAATTCAGATTCATTCATATCTTCCAAAAATAATGGTTTTTCAAAAGGCTCTACTGGTACATCTTCTTCTTTGGAACCCATCATTAATACAGTAATACCCTAAAAATGGTAAAAAATAAAGAGATAACCTATTAAGACTTTCATGTTTACATTCCAACTATAAAGTGTTTTTAGTATTAATAAAGGTATTAACACCGATGGTTGACTTTTTTCTCCTTACATCTTTTACTTTAATGTTTCCCCAATCATCATCCTTTAATATCATTCCATTTAACATAACTTTTTGCCTTTCTGGTTGTACTCCTGTCAGTGCAAAAAGTTGTGCTTTAAATAACATTGGTTCTTCGTCTGTATTAACTTCTACATTAGGAAAGAGTTCTTTTCCCCATTTTACTTTAACTAAAATAAAATATTAAAAATTTCAGATATGTATATTGAAAACGGTTCGATAAAAAAATGAACAAAACATTTAAGGTAAGATTTTGCGAAATTTTGAACTTTCATATTACATACTCGAGTATTGAGGCATATTTCTTTCTTTCGATATATTTACTTATTATAAATTTGTATTTCTTAATGAACTTAATTTATAAAATATTTTTTCACTAGTAACCACAACGTGCATAAAATGCACCGTCAGACATTCATATACTATACATATATGTGTTTAGTTTTCACGAGAGAATGTTATCGGAGAACGACGAGTTTTCATTCACTTTGCGCAGGTTAGCTTTGATCGATTCTACACACTCCGTAATCAATGGTAACGCGCAAGCGCTTTTACAACATTTGTGGTACCGAATGTGCATATCCAGTGATCTTCTAGTTAGTATACTTTTCTGTTATCGAGGAGATTGTACTCATCACGTGGCAGACTTTTGTTCATTCTGCGCATGTTGACTCTTATTGGTTCAAATACACTTTGTAACCAAGAGCAACGCGAATGCGCATTTGTAACTTCCGTGACGCTAAACATATACCCAGTGATCTTTTATTTCATTACATACTGCCTACATACTACCACGTAGTACTTATTTAAATATTAATAATCTTGCATTGACAAAAAAATTGAAAAATAAAGAGCGCAATCTCTGGATTGTAGACCAGAAATTGATGCTGCATGATATGTTCATTCTATATCTCGCCCGTCGTTATACATCACCTTATTTTCTTTCTATTTAAATATTTTTATCCATCATGTATATAATCGATGAAATGTAAAGCGTATGATAGTGCAGTAACACTAACTCGAAAGTAACTTGCTGAAATGAACTATATTGCGCATTTTGTACACTTCTATTCACAGTGCATATGACTGATAACATGGAAAATGAGTCATGGGAGGTAACAGAAGTGGCGAGGGAACTTCCTGAGTTCATTTCCACTGCGCGAAATGCTAATATTCTCTCGTAAATTCAAATATATGTACATGTATTTACATATGTATATAAAAGTACATACATATGTATTTATGTACAATACATTACAGAATGTGTCGCCAGAAACTGATTGGTGGCTAGCCGATCGAAAAGATGTTGCATTGCTGTTTCGTTTCAAATATATTTAAAAGAAGTAATACATGAAAAAATTAGAAATCATGAATTATACAAAATTTGCACGAACTAATTTTTTATTAACCTTGATATAAGATAATACTGTATTTCATTAAATAGATATATTGTTTACATGATTTACTATCAATTAGGACCAGCCTAATAATTATTAATCTCAAGCTATCACATTTTTATAATCGTATCAGAAAGTTACGATTTCTAATTTTATTTAATTTCTATTTCTGTTTCTGTTCTTCTGTTTTGATTATAATAGTAGTTTTATAGTACAATGTTTTATGTATTACTATACTTTTAAAATACACTAATTAAAAGAAACATTTAACATCATAATGTCTTTACTTTTGTATTGAATAAAAAACTTGTTTAATTTAATCTAACAATATCAGATGATAAATGTAATTTCATTAAAATTAAGCCCAAACTCGTAGAGTCGAATCCCAGCTCCCAGTAGAAAGAGCAGTTCCATCTGGAGAAACTCTTAAACAAGATACTCGATTTTCATGTCCATACAAAAATGCAACTCTTTGACACTTTAAAGTATCCCATATATTTACAGTGTAATCATTATAACCAGCAAATAGTAGACGTCCGCTAACGCTGAAATCTACAGCGTTCGCTCCAAATATTATACTTTCTTTTGCATAAACTGCTATTTCCCTATCTGCACGCAAATCAAAAAGGCGACAAGTAGCATCATCAGAACCTGTTGCTACCGCGTCACCACCTGGATGAAATTTTACCTAAATTCAATACAACATAATATAAGTAATTTTTCTTCTAACAAATAATTAATATACTTTATAAACGAATGATAAGCATAATAAACTTCTACATACAGAGTTAACATCAGACTGATGTCCTTCAAAACTTTGAACACATTGACCAGTGCGCATATCCCATATTAAAACCATTTTATCACAGCTACCAGATACAAATGTATTACCAGTTTCACTTGGTGCTAAATCAATAGACATAACATCACTGGAATGACCAAGAAAGCTTTGTAATAGTTGACCACTCTCTACATCCCATAAAGCACATGTGCTGTCTCCACTACCCGTTAAAATTTGTTGATCACTATTAGGAAATACACAACATGACATGTAGGATGTATGTGTTGCAACAGTTTTTTTGCGAGTTGATACATCGTCTTCTTGACTTAAAGGATATACAGTAACTTTATTATCTAATCCTCTGAAAAAGATGAACAAGTCATTTACAATATTGTAATAATAATTAACTTTTCAATCATTCATTTATTTATTTATAAATTTTATATATATTTCATACCCGCAAGCAACAAGAGTACCACTTGGAGCATAAGCGCAAGCCATAACCCAGATGGTTGGCATAGTAAGAGCATGTTCTTTGTTCGTTGTGAAAGCATCCCATATTATCATTTTACCATCCTAAAACAATTTTTATATTAAAAAGTGTTTTAAAGATTTATACAAAATATTAAAAGCATATTCTGACTTGTGAAGAGGAGACAATATGACGTTTATCAGGTGACCAATCAGAACAAAGGACTTTTGCTTGATGTCCTTTTAAAACACGTCGTGGTTTCACGTTAATATAACTAATTGCCTCGAGTCTATCTGCTACACTAGCAACTAAAGAAATAATAACATTAATCCATTAATGTTTTATATACGACAATTTGTTCACTGTGGGATGTATAATCAAATGTAGGATTAGAATCAAATGACTGAATTATATTAATAAACTATGAGACTTACGTGTAATATCATTTAATTTCTGCCTCTCATCTTCTAAGCGTACTTTCAAACTTTCAGCTTCTTTCACTAACTTCTCTATATGTTCTGACTCAGTAGCAGAATCCATCATTTTATTTATATAACAATGTTAACAGGAAACAAATGTTGGCATTGCATATGTCATTCTTGTAAAAGTATTATTATGAATTGATCTTCATTCACTTTAAATACATTTATTAATTAAAATAATTCGTACATGGTTAAACAGAAAATATAAACAATGAATTACCGATTTTGTCACTTGTCGATTTCAAGAAAAGAATGCGATGGAAATATAATAATTAGTAAAATAATAAATATTTTCCTGCATTAATGAACTTCTTTTACTTTTCTTTTGACGATTATTCATTTGTTTTTACACGAAGTCAATGTTAAATATTTCTTTAACACAGTTACGACCAATAATCAATACGACACGACAATAACAAATTTTAGCGTCGGTGCAATAATGCTCCCGCATTCAACCAACTTAACCTGAGTACAATGATTGAGAAAAATAATAAAACTGTTAAATTTTTTAAACTATCATTATACATTTTTAAAATAGATAATTTTAAATTTTTACATTGTTACTATTCCAATAAAATCATACATTATATTATAGGAATATTAATTTTACTTTTCTATTATTATGTTAAACGAATACATAATACTGTTTCCAGTTTATTGATACCGTCTATCATAATTCTTAGTTACATATTTATAATCAAACAAAATAATAATTTTAATGTAAAATTATACATATTCATAGTAATAAAATCGTTGAGAAATATTCCTTTTAAATCTGAGCTTGGCGCCAATTTATTATTGAGAATTGCGTAATAGCTTATAACCTCGTACCCAAAATCTATTGTATTAAAAGTCTTATATTATGAAAGTATTTAATTGCGTTAGTTTGTTTTAAAAAGCTTACTTAAAATATAAATTCTTTAAATTGTTTCAGGTGAAATATTGAACATAAAATAAATCAGTTTAAGAATTAGTTTGAATATCTGGATTCGAGGTTACCGCGCAGGTCAATGGATATCGACTTCCTGCCGCTATCGATGTCAGAGTGGGGTTGTACGGGACGTTCTTCTGCTCGTCCCTGTCTTGATCATTCGACGTTTCTGACTTTGTAGTCCGGTGGACGGACTTCTAACATACCAAAATGGCTCTTCTATCTCTGCGTTTAGCTTCCTCGATTGCGAGACAACTACCAAACACTACCATTCAGGTAATTTCAGAAAAAAGCTTTCTATTTCATAATTTAACCGTTTTTAGAACGCCTATGTGGAACATGCCGACATTTTCCACTTTACATCAACCTCACGGGTCCATAAGTTAATTAATTATAATTTTTAATGAAATTGAAAATGTTTAATAGATTATATTTTTTGTTAAAGTTTTATTTTAATTAGAATATCTGTCAAATTATTCTTTTATTCAGTATATTACATAAACTGAAGAGTATCAAGTTATGTAATATGTATTTGAGTGGCATTATTTCTATAGTATAATAACAACAAATTTTAATTGTATCTTACAGGTCAAATGGCCTTTAAGTGTAGCCTCCTGCAAGTATCATGTATCTTGTAGTCGTCGTTCTGCTGAAATTTCTTCCATTTTAGAAGAACGTATCCTTGGTTCAGCCCCAAAGGTAAGTCAATAAGTTTTAATTATGTGAATGCAGAGGGTTAATTTCAATTATACATTATAATGTTTAATGATAGTTCATTTTTTTTTAATTTTTTACACATATTTTTAAACATTTTTAGACCAACTTGGAAGAGACTGGTAGGGTACTTAGCATTGGTGATGGTATTGCCCGTGTTTATGGTCTCAAAAACATTCAAGCAGATGAGATGGTAGAGTTTAGTTCAGGATTAAAAGGCATGGCTCTGAACTTGGAACCTGACAATGTTGGTGTTGTCGTATTTGGTAATGACAGACACATTAGAGAAGGTGACATTGTTAAACGTACTGGAGCTATTGTTGATGTTCCGGTTGGTGAAGAATTGCTAGGACGTGTTGTAGATGCATTAGGTAATCCTATTGATGGTAAAGGACCACTCAACAGCAAACAGAGATTTCGTATTGGTACCAAAGCACCTGGCATTATTCCTAGGTATTTATTTTTTAAATAGTTATTACCATTTTCTTATTAAATACATTCCTTCATGTACTCTTTTTTTATAGGGTGTCTGTCAGAGAACCTATGCAAACTGGAATTAAAGCTGTAGATTCTCTGGTACCTATTGGTCGTGGCCAACGTGAGTTGATTATTGGTGACAGGCAAACTGGAAAAACTGCTCTTGCTATTGATACAATTATTAATCAAAAACGATTTAACGATGCTGGTGATGAAAAGAAGAAGTTATACTGTATATATGTTGCCATTGGTCAAAAAAGATCTACAGTTGCACAAATAGTAAAACGTTTGACAGATAGCGGAGCCATTAATTATACCATCATTGTTTCTGCAACTGCATCTGATGCTGCACCTCTTCAGTATTTGGCCCCATACTCTGGTTGTGCAATGGGAGAATTTTTCAGGTATTTTTATCTCGTATTATAAATAATTATTTCTAATTGTGCTAGCTACTTTTGTAATAAAAAATACGGCTAATAATTTCGTATAATTTTTTTTTATAGAGATAATGGAAAACATGCTTTAATTATATACGATGATTTGTCAAAACAAGCTGTTGCCTATCGACAGATGTCTTTATTGTTGAGGCGACCACCAGGTCGTGAAGCGTATCCTGGTGATGTATTTTACCTTCATTCTCGTCTACTTGAACGAGCAGCTAAAATGAACGAAAGTTTGGGAGGTGGTTCGCTAACAGCTTTACCTGTTATCGAGACACAGGCCGGTGATGTGTCCGCTTATATCCCCACAAACGTTATTTCCATTACTGATGGTCAGATTTTCTTAGAAACAGAGTTGTTCTACAAAGGTATTCGTCCTGCAATTAATGTTGGTTTGTCAGTATCTCGGGTAGGATCTGCCGCGCAAACAAAAGCTATGAAGCAGGTAATATATTATGTTTATTTATTTATAACTTTATTAATACCCAAGTATTTATCTTTACATATTTTTAATAATTTTGAAATTTTGTTTAATAGGTTGCTGGTTCTATGAAACTGGAATTGGCTCAATATCGTGAGGTAGCAGCTTTTGCACAGTTCGGTTCCGATTTAGATGCCGCTACTCAACAACTGTTAAACCGTGGTGTCAGATTAACAGAACTTCTGAAACAAGGACAGTATGGTAATGTACACGATAAATTTAAATTACGAAAAATTTTTGACATTAGCAATATTTGAAACACACTTCTTTATTTTAATATTTGCAGTACCAATGGCTATTGAAGAACAAGTAGCCGTCATCTACTGTGGTGTACGTGGATATCTTGACAAGATGGAGCCTACAAAAATTACTGCCTTTGAAAAAGAATTTCTTGCTCACATTAGGTATATATTTTGAAGCAGTTGTAATATTTATGTTTATTTGTGTTACATATATTCATTTAATCTTACATTTTTGTCTTTTAGAGCTAATCAGCGGGATCTTCTTAATACCATTGCTAAAGAAAATACCATCAGTGAAGCCTCTGATGCGAAATTAAAACAAGTCGTTACTGACTTCCTTGCGTCTTTCTCGGGCTAAAGTGTCAGTATGAAGTAAATAATAATTCTCTGCTATGCAAGAGTCGTGTGCAAATGATATTCATTATTGTAAGAATTTTAATGCATGTCACTTGCACATTATATATATCATTACAAAGAATTCCACATTTGAATATTAAATCACGATAGTCATATACGGACGCTTAAATACCTTACATGTTAATTGTTAAAGGTAAAATACATACAATTTTGGTATTTAAACAGTTGCTTCTCCTGTCATAATTTTCGAACATAGCAGAAATGGGAGGAGTTTCAGAAACAAATGAGTAATAAAATTGTAAAACTTTTTAAAATCTGCATCATTTATTTACCTTGATATATACCTCTTTCAACATGAAATACATTTTCAATTTGTAATTGCAAGTTTGGAATATTGTTTCAAACAGCATCTTTAATTATAACCTTATTCAATCTTTTTCTTTCAAGTGGAATTTCTTGCAAAATTTTAGTAATCTTTCCTGTACCAATTGTACGTTTATTTTCACGAACAGTGAAAACTTGGCCCTCTAACATTGGCATTTTATAAAGCAACGTTATTCTACACGTTGTGAATTCTCCAGGCATTAACATTTGGTTTTCTGGTGGTAAAAGTAAATCAAAACGACAATAAACATTCCATGTTGAACTATATATTTTTGTACTAAAACCAGATTTCTATAAAAATAAAATAAGCAGATTTAAGTTATTAGAATTAAAATAAAATTTATATTAATTAATGCTTATAATAATACCTTCAATGGTTTATCACGACCACCTTCTTGAGTACTCATTAAGTATAATTGTGCTTCATAATGATTAGTGAAAGTTAAAGACTTTCTTTGGCTCAATACCATTCCTCTACGCACAGAACTTAATTTAATACCTCTTACCAAAATACCTACATTTTCACCAGCACGTGCTGTTGCTACACTTTTCTGAAAAATCTAATACGAATATATAATTTAAAATTATATAAAAATCTCTTTTATTAACGATATAAAATTAAGGTGGTATATTTATGGTTTTACCTGAATGTCTGCAATAGTAGTGTCCATACTCTCATTAAATCCCAATAGTTGTACTTCCATACCCTTTTTTATTGTACCTTGTTTTATCGTTCCTACTATTACTGTACCCCTACCTGGTACAGTAAAAACATTATCAATAGGTAATAAAAAAGGAGAGGTATAATCTCTTTCTAAAGTTGGTATATGATTATCTAAAGTATCTAATAACAATTTTATGGAGGGTAATCCATATTGAGAAGTATCTCCGTTTAATGCAAGTAGAGCAGAACCATTAATTATTGGAGTTTGCAAACCATCAAATCCATATATGCTTAATAATTCTCTAGTTTCTATTTCCACTAATTCAAGAATATCTGTGTCTACTAAGTCAGCCTAAAAGTTATACAAATATATATAAATAAATAAATATTTTTGTAACACAATAAAAAATATTATACTGTATATATATTTCAAATGTTTGAAATAAATATTAACCTTGTTAACATATACAACAATGTATTTAATTCCAATTTGTTGAACTAGTAATAAATGTTCCTTTGTTTGTGGCATAGGTCCATCATCGGCTCCAATTACTAAAATCGCACCATCCATTTGTGATGCTCCACTAATCATATTTTTTATAAAATCAGTATGTCCTGGACAATCTGTATGTGCATATTGTCTTTTACTAGTGGCATATCCAACATGGGCAATATTTATTGTTATACCACGTTGCTTTTCTTCAGGTGCTTTATCAATCTCATCATAAGATACATATTTACAACTTTTGTTTTCTTGTGATAAATACTTTGTTATAGCTGATGTTAGTGTTGTTTTACCATGGTCTACATGTCCTATGGTACCCACGTTACAAGTTATATTCTCATTTAATAAATTTGTTTTAGTACAAAAGTATTTTACATTTTGTTTAAATTTTAATAAGTTATTTCTGTATAATAACATTGTTAACATACAATGTTTTTTATGTACATTTTGAATTATGCTTTTAAATCTACTAATTGTATATGACATAATTTCAGTATTTAAATTTTTGTTTTTATTACATAATGTTTATAAATGACTTTATATGAAAACCTCAGCTTTTTAAAAGAACTGTTTTATTTACCATAAAAATGAATTTTATAATATATAGCTCATATAACAAATTTCATGAAGGTTTTGCATACACAAGCAAATTGTTTATGCTTTCCTATATATACATCCAATTGAATTCAAGACGGAGTATTACTGTCGAATGACAAATCTTCGTTCATTCTTCTCGTGTTGGTTTTGATTGGTTTAGTAAGCTTCGTAACTAAGGGGTCAAGAGTAATGAGCATGTGCTTTTACAACGATCGTAACGTCACTGTACATATCGAATTGTCTTTTATTTAGTATATTTTTCCGTATCATCACTTATTTCTTCTATTTATATATTTTTTCCCATAATGTATATATGTCTGATAAATATAAAGGGAGTACCATAAATAGTGGAAAATTTTCCGAAAATTATTCGCGCTAGTTTGAGCTACGCGAAATTTTACTATTCATTCGTGACTTCATGATAATAGTTATAAGAATAATATATATACAGTAATAAATCATAAAGAATTAAAATGTATTTATTGTGTAATTAAAACATTATAAATAGTTTATAATTATTTAAAAAATTATTCTGTGCGAGTCATAACTGTGACCTTGTACATTTGATTTGTAGTTATTGCATCTAACTTTTTATATAGTTTATTCTAGTATATATATACATATATCTTTTATTCCGCTGTTGTGTTATCTGTGGGACAATTTAATGAATGAGTAGTTGTTGATTTGATAGATTTTTCAAATGACAGTGTCGAATTATTGAATTAATTAAAAAAATAAAGAAATATTCTAAAAAAATAGTATGACTTCCATCAGTGAAACTAATTCGTTACCAAAAACGAAGAAACCATCGGGTAAATTTATTGTGACGAAGTTAATTTTTTATTGGGTTATGTTGATATTTAGTCAATATGTTTTTTTTAATAAAATGTTTCATTTATACAGATAGTGCATTCAAGCAACAACGTTTACCTGCGTGGCAACCAATACTTACTGCTGGAACTGTTTTGCCAACATTTTTTGTAATTGGAATCGCTTTTATACCAGTTGGAGTTGGATTGCTTTATTTTTCTGATCAAGTTAAAGAATATATTATAGATTATACAGATTGTAATTCTACCAATTATGAGCGGTCAAAAGGAGTGCCTTTTAAATGTGCAGATGTTATAGCAGTTAATCGTTCTGAACCCTGTTACTGTCAAATAAACTTTACGTTACCTTCTGATTTTATTGGAAAAATTTATATGTACTATGGTTTGACTAATTTTTATCAAAATCACAGGCGATATGTAAAGTCACGTGATGATAATCAATTATTAGGAAAATTAAGTGATGTGGTCTCAGGCGACTGTGCACCATTTGCCTATGATAGTGAGAATAGACCTATTGCACCATGTGGTGCTATTGCTAATTCATTATTTAGCGATGAACTAACACTGTTTTCTGTGAAACATAATACATCTGTACCGTTACTAAAAACTGGGATAGCTTGGCCTTCAGACAAAAATATTAAATTTAAAAATCCTGAGGGAAATTTAAGGGAAGCATTCAAGAATTTTGCAAAACCAAAAAATTGGGCTAAATATATTTATGAATTAGATGAAGAAAATGAAAGTAATAATGGGTTTCAAAATGAAGATTTAATTGTTTGGATGAGAACTGCTGCATTACCAAATTTTAGAAAACTTTATCGTAGAGTTGATCATACTGCTGATGGTTTTACTGAAGGTTTGGTAGAAGGAGATTATCGGCTTAATGTTACCTATTGTAAGTAAACATTATTAATATCAAATATTATTAATTTGTTTAAATCATCTAAGAATAGCTTAGTAAATTGGTATTATATTTTTATAGCATATCCTGTATCTGCATTTTATGGCAGGAAAAAAATGATTTTAAGCACCACATCTCTTCTTGGTGGAAAAAATCCTTTTCTTGGTATAGCTTATATAGTAGTAGGATGTGTCTGTTTGTTATTAGGCATTACACTACTAATAATACACATCAAATGTTCAAAGAGGTAAAAATCAGTTTTATATATTAAATTCTACATTTTTCTTTTCACTTTCCACTAAATGGTGTTATGCTTAAATGAAGCTTCAATGAAAAGAATTAAAAAATGCAATTGCTTTACAAATGATAATCTTTTTAAATTAAAAGTGTGATGATATAAATAGAAAAGTAAATACAATTTTTGTTATTTTCATTTATCACACTGCATTTACTATCAATTTTAGACAATAAAATTAAGAAAAAGGAATTAATACCTAAATTAATAAATAATAATATTATTTAATCATACACTATATCTCAGGATAAAAATTATTAATAAATTACTTGATAGTAAGTGCATTATAAAATTATAATATGTCTTTTTAACATTTTGAAAAATAATTTAATTATAATATTTAGAATTTCAAATAATACTAATTATTAGAATATTTTGTACTAATTAAAAATACTAAAATATTTTTAAATATATTTTATTTATACATACTTCACCTTATGAATTAATGTTCATAAAATATGTTATAAAACCAAATTTGATAATAAATTTTCATGTAATGTATGTTATACAGCAAACTAATGTAAAGATGACTGCAACAAAGTATGCTTAGGGCACCATAATTGTTCTTGTAAGTGTTTGTGATATTGTGTTATGTCTATCCTGCAAGAACATTAAAGATAATAATTATTTTACATGTGACATGGCTTCATAAATGTTTTATATATGTTTATATTCTATTGTTTTATTGTAATATTTATCATAAATATTTTTTGTACTTAATATTTTGGCAATGTATGTTTTAATCTTGTTAAAATGTATGCATGTAGCTTTATTTTATTCTACTTATTATTTTTTATTTACAATTTTTTAATCATATAAGATTTAAATGTATTCATTTTTTTGTGTACATCGTTGCATAGTATTTATGAATGATTCATATTTGCTAATAATTAACATCAATTTTTTTTGTATTGTATTTGCTTCATAAATTTGCTTTATACATCACATATCACATTCAGTAATGTTATATCATTTGAAACTAATATAATATTAAAGATATATAACAAGATCTTTCATGCTACAGTATTATCCTGTTCATCTTTTATATATGTTGTAATTAATTAATTCATGTCTATTTATATAAATTGAAATGTAAACCTAGAAATGAATGGAAACATGTTAGTATATATTTAGATAGGAGGTAAGACATAGAATATTCATTATATAATTTCAAATATTTTGTTAGAAATTAATTAAAGCAATTTTATTTGCATTGAATGAATATATTTATTTTGCATTTTGGAAAACCAGTAAGCTTGCAATTTAATGATTTATTTCTTAATTTGGTATTATAAATTGATCATTAAAGCTACTTGTTTAAAATGGTCATATAATTTTATTATATTTTTTGTAGTGTAACAGAGATGATCAATGTGAGTCCAACTACACCATACCAAGAATAATTGCACATAGTTGTTATATAGATTGAAGGACATTTATGGATATTCTGCATTTAATTTGTAAGTGTCTATATAATATATTTTATTTTAGTTATATATATATGTGTAGACAAAATTGGTAATAAAACGGATAATTGGATAAAAATGTTATACTTACTTTCAAAAAATTGTTTAATAATATAAATTTTGTATTTTTTCAATCAATATTTCAGTACATTTTTTCTGCACTTTTATATTAAGCAATATGGTATCTAAAAAAATTACCTAATTGCTTACTGTTGTGTACTCACATATAAAAAATACTATTGTGTAGTTATATACTACTTAGGAAGAATAAGAAGTATATAATTAATATTACAGTTTAACAGATATTTAGTTATAAATATATATTTTTTACATGTAAATGTATTAGGATATCCAAAATAACAATTTCATGAAAAATAAATTTTTATGTAATTTCAAAATACAGTGAAAAGAAAAGCATGTACAGGAATTTTTGTTAAATATAAATGAGAAATTTTTGTTTTATATTGAAAGAAAGTAACATGATTTTTGTGTATCTTAATACATCAGCAAATTTTACTTAGTGTATATATTGTATTATTATATGTTTAATTTTGTTCTAGTCATATTTGAATGTATAAATATATAAATAAAAGAATGTAATATTTATTATTATACATAAATGCATTCATTAATATAAATGACTTCAAAATGCGGATATACTTGCAGAGTAAGCCATATAAATTTATATTTTACTGAACTTTTTTTTTTATGAAACATCTATTATTCTTCTTTTGTTTCAACCTGTATTGAAAATCCCCAATTTCCTAATCCCTAGATTCGAACATTGTCAAATCATGTGTTACGCTAGCGCATAACT
>CM072791.1:9730694-9819059 GCA_036983795.1 Megachile lagopoda
TTAGCGAGCGCACATATCATCAGTCCAAAACATTTTCGTAAAAGAAAATGTGGAATGAATGAAATTATAATTTAATAGTAATTCGTAGCTCTTAGCTCGATATCATTTTCTAAATTTCATTTCGTAAAAAATATTTAGAAAACGATATCGATTACCAGGTCACACCACGTGGAGGTGGCTACGACAGTGACCCACCCAATCTCCAAGTCCCAACCACCCACCATTTACAACTACCTCATTTATCAGAAGGATAAATGAGTTCTAACTCTACCTAGCCCGTAGGCTCGCGAAAATATACAAGTTCTTTACCATAATATAGCAAAGAACTTGTATCGCACGCAAGTTTCTTAAAACTAACTTATAACACACAGGCACACCAAACTTAACGCTCGCATTCTAAGATTGCACCCGTGTTATCTAAAACGGTATAAAAAGCAAAGGGAGAAGGGAAGAAAGTTAGAAGAACTTTCTACAAGAAGGAAAGAAAGTTAGAAGAACTTTCTGCTAAAAGAAAAGAAAGTTAGAAGAACTTTCTACAAAAAGAAAAGAAAGTTAGAAGAACTTTCTACAAAAAGAAAAGAAAGTTAGAAGAACTTTCGCAAAAGGGTGGACCAGCATTCTCTATCGAGTGAACCTCGCCTTCATGGGTCAAATGGTAGTCGAATAGTGACTTACGTGAACCACGAGACCGCATTGAACCGAGAATAACTGGTAAGAACGAGTGACACATCCGCGAAGGGTTTCCCATTTCTCCCCGCTCCCGTTGAAAGGGAGTCTAACAGCAGAGAGGAAACCCACGCCGTGAAGCGGCAGATCGAGATGGACCATCAATCAAAATGCCTCGCAGAGATGTGTCCCTGGCGCTACACCAGCATTCGCAGCTCAGTACTGCCGCGTGTTCACAGCACTACCAACCCCAAATGATCCACTTGGGTCTGGACCAATCGACAGAGAATTACCGATTAATACTACACTCTAACGCGCAAAAAATTCACGTATCGTGAAAATGGGTGCAAGTTAGAATTGCAAGCGCTCAACTCGCTTATAAACTTAATACTAATTTTGTGGGATCCCACACACACACTCTGTTCTAAAATTGCACTCGCATCGTGTCAAATGAAACGCTAAACGAGAGAGAAAGAAAGGAAGAGAGGAACTAATACTATTAACGCGGAAAAAGTTCACGAATTAAAATGAGTGCAATTTAAAACAGCAATCGCATACACGCACGCTTATTAACATACTTATTCTAAACGCCGCACGCGTACCTCTTATTCTAAGCTTGCACTCGAATGATCTATAACGAAGTAAAAAAGCAAAGGGGAAGGTAAGAAAGTTAGAAGAACTTTCTACTAGAAGAAAAGAAAGTTAGAAGAACTTTCTACTAGAAGGAAAGAAAGTTAGAAGAACTTTCTACTAAAAGGGTCAGCATTTTCCGCCAAGTGAACCTCACCCTCATTGGTCAAAGGGTAGTCGCATAGTGACTTACGTGAACCACGAGACCGAATTGAACCGAAAACACTGATAAGAACGAGTGACACATCCGCGAAGGGTTTCCCATTTCTCCCCGCTCCCGTTGAAAGGGAGTCTAACAGCAGAGAGGAAACCCACGCCGTGAAGCGGCAGATCGAGATGGTACATCAATCAAAATGCCTCGCAGAGATGTGTCCCTGGCGCTACACCAGCATTTGCAGCTCAACCCTGCCGCGTGTTCACAGCACTACCAACCCCCAATGATCAACTTAGGTTCGGACCAATTGACAAAAAATAACTGGGTGATACTACAATCTAACGCGTAAAAAATTCACTAATTGTGAAGATGAGTGCAAGTTAGAACAAGAGGCACTTACAGGGACCCACCCACCCGCCCACGAGATTACAATTAACTTAAAACTAACGCACGCATCCCTCGATGATCCCTCGATGATATCTTCAAGTTTCGTATAAACGTATTTCACACATGCACTCATCCATACTACAATATTACAATATCTTGTACGCAACTTAAAATTAACTTAAAATTAGCGCGTCCGTCGATGAAATCCTTCCAAGGCAGTCTTCAATGATTACCTATAGATTACCTATGCAATAATTATCTGGAACAATAAAAAACATATGCAGAGAAGCAGATGTAAGATTAGTAATGTTGTAACGTATATTCACTTAGAAATGCATAAATCATACTTTCCGTTCTTGTGGGAAGATTGTAGATTTGCTTCAGTTGTAGTTTCTTCTTTCTTCACGTAAAACACTCACAACACTCACTCGCGAAACATTCGATAAATAAGTCGAATGTTTAAAATTTACGTAAAAAGTAAAGTAAAACTCGAGTGGACTCGAAAAAATATACGCAAATAAAATAATAATATATATGTGTGAAATATTCAATTACTTACTTAAAATTAAAAGCTGAAACATACAAATGTAATTAAAATAGGAAGTAGAGAGAGAAGGAACGAAATCTTCCTTTGTTCGAAACAAAACTCTTAAAAAATCGAAATAGCAGAATTCGAAAAACTCAAAATCCGAAATAAAATTACAAATAGATTCAGAATCTTCAAAACTCGAAATGAAGTCACGATGAGGTTTTGAAACCTTCAAATCCGAAATAAAATCACGAAGAGATTCAGAAACCTCAAAACTCGAATTAAAATCACGATGAGGTGTTGAATTCCTGAAATCCGAAATAAACTCGAAAATAATATTCATGTCTAAAATGAAAGCACAACTCGCATTACAAATCAATGACATAATAAAACAATACGGAAAAAGAAATAAAACTGCGAAGATGCTTGAAAACTTCGGAGCTAGAAATAAAATCCTTAAGAGCTTTAAAAACTCTATGATCCCACGATGAGATGAATAGATCCTATATACTGCAATACAATACTTATTCTACAGATTCTACATGTGCCTTTTGTTCTAAAATTGCACTCGTATAATCTACAACTTTGTAAAAAACAAAAAAGGGGACATAGTAGAAAGTTGGAAGAACTTTCTTTTAAGTTTGGTGCAATTGACAATAAAAGTGGCAGGCTATTACTACAGTTTAATATCTAAGAAGTTAAAAAATTGTCGCAAAGATGAGTGCAAGTTAGAACAAAAGGCACTTACAATTTGCGCAAGCTTTTCGCCACGTGTTGTGACGAAAAACTTGCGCCCGAGCCCACCCTTCCTCCCACAAGCTCGGACTAATGCACTAAACATAACTTACCAAAAATCAAATCCTGAAACATAAAAAATCTTATTAACATAGGAAGTTGTAGGAGAAGGAGTGAAATTTTACTTTATTCGGTACAAAACTTTCGAAACATAGAGAACGCAATGAAAATTGCGGATTTGAGAAGAGAGAACAGTGTAATAACTTACCAAAAATCAAACTCTGAAACATACAAAATCTTATTAACATAGAAATTTGTGAGAGAAGGAATGAAATTTTCTTTTATTTGGTACAAAACTTTCGGAACACAGAAAACGCAATGAAAATTGCGGATTTGAGAAGAGGGAACAACATAATAATTTACCAAAAAGCAAATACTGAAACATACGAAACATTATTAACATACGTAATTGTGGGAGGAATGAAATTTTTCATTATTCGAAACAGAATCTAGCAAAATAGAAATCGCAAAGAAAATTGCGAATTTAAGAGCAACGAACAACGAAACAATTTATATAAAATCAATCTCTGAAACAGAAAAATATAGTTAATACAAGAAATGATCAAAATGATCAAAAAAGAGAAATTGCCGTAAAAATAGATTCGCGATTATATTTCGAGTTTCGCGATTTTATGACCGTGTGCTCGTCGAATTTCGAGCAAAACGCGTTTGACGATACTTTTCGTACCGTTTAAAAAAACACATGTAAAATACAAAAAAATAATAGCGAGCATAGTGACAAAATGACTCTCCATCCTAAGATGGACAGCCATTAATAGTTCCCCTCTTCTTTGGCAACTTTTGCCGGGGCTCTTCGGCATATAGCCTCTTCTTTCTTCGGCACAGCCTCACAAAAATCACTCGCGAAATTTTACGATTACTCGGACAATCTTGGCTTGTATACTAATTACATACACTTTCAATTTCGGTATCGATTTCCACAAACAGATAGCAGACAATTTTATAGAAATAAAACTGAGCCACTATCCATTTATTTCCATCAATAACGAAATCAAAATTTTGTGTTATATATATTACAAAAGTTCATTACTTTGAAAGAAAAAGAATTACTCGAAATAAAAAGATATACGACCAGCGATTCTCAGAATGCGCTGTCCGTAAAAGAATGTCCGAGTAGAATTTTTATTTAAAGCACTTCACTTCACTTCACTGCACTGTATACTTCATTTTTGCAATCGGGTCTAATACCACGACTGCGACTTACAAACTAAAAGGCCTGGCCTTACGAACAATCGAGTTCAAGAGAATATTAAATAGAATAAATTCATATTTAGATTTTCTCTTCTCGATTTTTCGTGTTTAACCCCCAGATGCAAGCATCTCACGTGTGTTTTACCGAAGGACAGAGAAACATGAAAGCTTGCTCTGGCCCTACCTACTTAAAACTAACTCAATCACACCAGAAGTAAGCTACCTGCCTGCCTATCGCTATATTTAAAAAATTGCAAAGACCATTCTCACAAAAACACACTCCACGGTTCTCACACTCTCCACCCGGGTGCAAAAAAGCCTACTCCTAGGGAGTACGTCCCGGGACGTCTCCGTCACCCGAGTTCAATACAACATTCACACTCTAATATTTCATACCTTTTTTGCTGAAATCGATCGACAATCGACAGTGAATATTAATTGAACATTTACATATTTCATTTTCTAATTCTTTCGAATATTCAATGTAATATGTGCATGTCGTAATAAATTTGTAATTCGTTCTAACTAAATTTTTCTAAATTTGTAATTCGATATTGTTCATTGCGTACGTATCTTCTAATAGAATTTGAAAAATTTGTATATACTTTATAATAAAATAATATAGTTTCTAATCGACACAAGGTCCACGACCTAACCACACACACACACGTGTAACTTGTGTCGATAATTCACTGTCAAATTGTCGATCGCCGAAACATCTTAAAACTAAACCGTGCCCACCTGCCCTAACTCATGCGAGTAGCATCTAAGCACGCGTATGAGTTTAGAGCATAAAAATGAACACGGCCAACAATATTTTGACCTACCAGCTTTCTTCATGTGTGCTGAAAATCCTGAGCTAAGAAACGTGATTAGAAACATGCTAATAAAGTATTACTTCCAGAAAATTTACTCTAAAATTTCAAAATGGAAAATGGAAGTATACTTCAGCAAAAATCTACGTATATCGATTGTATCATTTTCAACAGATTTTTAATATCAAAGTAAATTTACTAAATAAGCAAAAGTATTCATGTTAATTAACTTTGATATCGAAATCTGTTTTTCGCGAAACTTTCTTGTACATATGTATGAATTTAAAAAGAGTTGACGCGTATGAAAAGATTGAAAGTGAATCTATAATAAAAATACTGTGAAATCGGAGGGTCATCCGACTTCTATTTAATTTTAAATTCGGTATATCGATTCGTAATTAAAACGCGATGTACAAGAAAACCCTAACCTGATCTAATAAATAAAATATACAATTTGTACGATTATTACACGATCGTACAGTCGTGGTCACTATGCTCGCTTCAAATAATAAAAATACAACCAGTTCCCGTGCCGTTTCGGACCATTCGTCCTACGACATGATGGGAACCGGAGGAACCGTAAACCATGCGACTCACCGATCGCTGACTCGAACTACTCGGCTCGTGAGCGATCGGCTGCACTCGTACCGCATCGTTAGAGACTGATTGACTGCATTTCGGATTGACCCATGATCGGCTGTTTTCATACGATCAGGATTAGGCACCTTGGCTCGGCATTGAATCGACCTTCTGAAAACAGAAAGAGTCACAGTACGTTAGCAAACTCTTTAACGATTCGTATTTCGAGCGATTCTTTTTCAATATATTTAAATTATAATAAACAAGCACACTTGCGAATAGGTAACGTGCAAACAAATACAAACATGCATGCAAAACTATGCAGAAATAACTATAAAACTCGTTTAAACATTTGTACAAACGTACTAAAACATGTTAGGTAACTACATATAACGGAAACATACTACAACGTTTGAAAAAGTAAAACACAATAAAAAATTTGAAAAAGTATGTATAAACATGTAGGTAGCTACACCATAAAACTGTCTATAACGTTCACTACAATATGTCAAGACACATAGGTAACCACACCATAAAATTCACCAAAACATTCACTAAAATATGTCAAAGCACATAGGTAACCACACCATAAAACTCACCATAACATTCACTAAAATATGTCAAAGCACATAGGTAACCACACCATAAAACTCACTATAACATTGACTAAAATATGTCAAAACACATAGGTATTCACACCATAAAACCCAGTAAAATTTGTATAAAACACTGGTAAACACACTTAAATAACCACACCATAAAACACACTAATGTATCCGTATACACATGCACAATCACAAATTAAAACACACTAGTAAGCACGTAGGTATATGGGGAACCACACCATAAAACACGTTAATACACCCCCGTATATACACTAAAAAACTTGATAAAACACACTAGACACTTGCACTAGAACACTAGATAACATATCGATGATCACACGATCGGTAAATTAACACTTTGACTCGTACCGGTAAGAGATGTCACGATCGATCCGAACACTTTGGCAGCTTGAACAATACTGAATACCTGTGACACTTATCGAGTTAAGAATGATAGGTGAACCGCGGACCAATCATGTCAATGAGCCAATAACAGGCAGCTTGAACAGTACTGAACACCTATGACCTTTATCAAGTTATCAGATAGGTGATCCGTGGACCAATTAGCTGTCATGTAATCCACCAATACCGAGCAATTACGTCATTCATACCGGTATTTGTAATATCAACATTTTTCATTTAAAGTTTTAACTTTCCAATTGTTTATTTAACAAATTATTATTATAAATATTAAAATTTATCATTTTTAATAACTTTTATACGTGCAAGACTTTCGTTATTACATTTTTATATGATATCAAAAGATAATTATTTCATATTTTTTTAAATATTATTTTAAATTTTCCCTGGTGCAAAATCGGTTTCAATCGATATGAAAGTTCTGGAATTCTTCTTTACCTAAAGATGCAATTTCGGTACAAAATCGGTAACTAAATTTTGGCTATTTTTCGGGAACCCGTCATGCTCTGAATCACGTCAAATTTTGCAAATAAGCTCCTTTTTAAAAAAGGAAACATTTGTGGAAACAATTTATTACCATTCTTTTGTCATTTCTTACCTTGTCGACGATCGACTATGTTGGAAATGATACTCTGAACTAGAGAAAATTTTGAAAATTGAAATTTTTAAATATTTTTTTTACATGTACATATCATTCATATAGTTTTATTGAATACTGTTGATGTATATGCTATCGGCTAAACTTCCGAAAACCTCCATGCTCCAAATTGGCTGAAATTTGGGGAATGGGTTTCCTTTTAATAAAAATAATGATTCCGAGAAGGAATTTTGACGACTTGAGAAAAAATTTGTTATCATTTGGGTGTCACTCCCTATTTTATCGGCGCAGTATATGCATCTACTGTTATCTACGGTTTCTACAATGGCCACTCCAATAGTTATTAACAGTTAATTACATTTCAAAGCAGAAATCATTTTTATTCAAAATAGAAAATCATATGTATTACATAGTCTCTCAAATTATGTACACAAATCTTACAAAAGATATAAATAGAACAAATTGTTTCAATATAAAATGTGTGTAAAATAGCCATAAAATATGCATCAAAAGAAAGAAGCATAAATCAAATACTTCAAACATTTTCAAACATTTCAGTTGTACAACATAGAATGTGTATCCAAAAAAAGAAGAGTACAAACAAAATAATCCAAGCATTTTTAAATATTTCAACCATACAAAATAAACTATGTATAAAAGGAAAACAAATGTATATAAAATAATTCCAATATTTAAAAATGTTCAAACAGTCAATTCATCCAAAAATATTCAAACATTCTAAACGTTTAAAATTATTGAAAAATTACAAAGATTTAAAAATCTTCAAACATTTCAATCATTTCAAAATGTACAAATATTTTAAACGTTCACAAATGTTCAAACACTAAACATTTAAAAGTGTCCAAACATTTCAATCATTTAAAAATGTTCCAACATTTCAATCATTTCAGAACGTCAAAATAATTCGAGCGTTTAAAAATGTTGAAACGTCCCATTTAAAACCGTTCGAACACCTCATTCTAAAGATTTTTGTGATTGCGAAGGACTGTCGATCATCTGAAACTGATTCACACTGTCTTCCGTCCGAATAATCGGTTCACCATCCAACTTCTCCAACATCGGTAAACGTCTGGCGACCTCTGACCTCCACTGTTCCACCTCCATACTGTCGTACAATGGATTCCCAACAAAGAGCAGATCCTGAAGACAAGCCAGTTCTTGGAGCCTGTTGAATTCGTTCCACTCTCTTACTAAATTGTTCGACATATACAGCACGCGAAGATTCCTCATGAAGTTGATTCCTTTCATCTTCTCGATCAGATTATACGAAATCCATAGTTCCCTCAAGGTATCGCCTAATGCCTCCAACCCGGAGAATCCTTTAATCAAGTTGCGACCCAACGAAAGGATCGTCAGATTTTTCAGGGTTCCGATTCCTGTCAATAGAAGAATATTAATTTTAAGCTCCTTTATCTGGGAAACGATTCGTGGGGTTTTGAAGATATGGTTGAAACGAGGACTAATATTAAATCTATCGCATAATGTACACTTTGAAATTAATGTTGAAAAATAAACGGATGATAAATTAATGTATGCTTTAATAATTTCTCCCGAAGAAAATCAACACAGAACTAAGTTTACATACTCAATATACGTAATTTGAAATAAGAAGTTTGTCAAAATTTGTCTCTCTTGGTAGTTTTAAAGACCCTAAACCGGTGTACTTACTCTGAAATTAAAAATGAAGTTGAAAAATAAATAAGCAAATTATAAAACATAAATTAATATATTAATTCTTTACCTTCGTGAAGATTAGCAGAGATTCTAAAGAAATTGTCTTAATTTTTGTAAGTTAAGATATTTATATTTTGTAAAACTTTGAAATAAAAATTCTGCAAGAGTCATCGAAGTTGTATAAAAAATTCAAAATAAATTCTGCAACAAAGTAATCGCCATATCTTGTGTAACTGATATGAAATATAAATAGTACTATAAAATTTTGTATTTCGTTTGAGCAAATATTTGCAGTAAATGATTTTAATGAACCTGGTTTCGTTTCGAGTAGAAAATTTTCGAAAGGTGTTAAAATATATTGATAAAACAAAGATGTATACCTGCAATTTTCTCGATCATATTGGTCGACAGCGAAAGCTTCTCGCAATTGACTAAAGTCGCCAAAGCATTGTCCATCTTCTCTATGGGGGGCCACTGAAAGCTCAGGGTAACTTCTTTAGCGGTGGAAGCTTCTTGTCCATTCTCCTCTTCCCATCGTCGAATCGCTTCTTTACAGGTGGTCGGTTTCACATTGGCCATACTCTTCGCTCATAATAGAATTTCGACGGTTCTCCGTGAAATTTCTCCGGTGAAGAGGGATTTCTGACCAAAAACAAGCGTGGGAGACACAGATGGATGCGGTACATAATGGTACACGGTGAGACGTACATGCTTTATAAATTACGAAGCTTTCTATTTTTTGTATGATGGTAATTTGATAGATAGACATTGATTACGTTAAATATTTTGCAATTTTATTATCTAGTGTAGTTTGTGCTTTTGGTAGTTCAAAGTTATGGTATGTCTTTTAGGGATCTAAAAGATGTCATTTAATGCAATTGTAAAGTAAATGCAAATGTAAAGATGTAACGAGATTCAGCATTTTTTGACGAGTACCGAATTACAGATTTATGTGAACTTTTAATTAACTAAAAGAAGCAAAATAGAATTGTCATTACTTTTTAAGGAAAACTGCAACATATTGATAAAATGTATACATGTTACACTTGTCTTCCATTTTATTTACAAATATTCTGCACGGACTATAAACAATATATCTCACAATATTTCTAACAAAAGATCAAATAACTTAATTCGTAATTCATTGAATATATCCAAAAAGAACTAATAAATTAATAAAAAAAGAGCAGATTATTTTGGTGAATTCTGTTACGATTAAATTTGAATCCCTATCAAATAGCTATCAATGATTTTAAAATTACTTCGATCCCGCGTCAAATTATTCACCCTCGAAATCCTTCCGGTGTTTTATCCGATGATTGAATACAAATTGCATTTCGTTGCAGTATTTTCTCTTCTCTCTTTTTTTCAAAAATTCCACATTTCCTTGGATTATCGTTTATTATCTTTTACCAAAGCGTTCGAGGTTACAAGAATTCGACATTCGTTTTCCTTCGTGGCAAACTGCCACGACTGGAGCCTGGTAATATCTGGCACCAATCAAAATAATCGATTCACATGGACGCATGCGTTCGGCGAGCATTATTTATCAACGAAACGTCGCGATCGGATTTACGACGGATAATAACATTGAAAAAGTGCAGATTTCCGGGATCGTGTGCATTCGACGAAGAAAATTTCTTTTACGAGTTTTCCCTCGGAATACCTGAATGCTATACGATTAGAATGCAGCGCGAAAAATGATACCATTTGAAAGACTTTTTTTTAAATGTGCAGTAGGCAGATACTTAATTTTAATACGGATAGAGGACACAATTAATATACTTAATATAATAAGGGTGCAGTTTGATAAGTGTGAATGTTTTTATGTGAATTTTTTAATAATAATTTGTAAGAGTTATAAGCGAAAAATGTGAAAGATAGATAAATAATTTTTGTACATGTCGGTATTGAAATTTAAAAAATTGGAAAGTTTAAAAACTTGAAAGATTGAAATTTTCCCATAAAAAATTCCAACTACAAAAATTTTCTGATAGAATATCAGAAAATATTCTCTCGTAAATTTTCTTTCACACTTTTCTCTTCTTACCTGTTCCACCCCCTTGAGTATCCTAAAAAGCAGTCTGGACGGAGCAAAAAAGCAGTGGCAAGATGGATATGCTGAAACTAACGAAAAAATAAAAACAACCACCTTCGAATGTTCTTTTCTTTATTATCACTGATGTACAATAATCCCAGAGGATTAGAAGCATTCGTATCCCAACAAGTGACAGTTTATATACTTATCTTACGTTAAAACGTATCGGCTAAAGGAGTGATCCTTCTTATTTCTTGCTTTCCCCAAAAGCGTCGCGACAATTAAATAGATCAATGCCTAATCGAATCGTCTGGTATCTCTATCAACCCGCAGAGATGGCAGTATTGTCACGTCACGCACATTACAACGAAGAAACACGATACAATTTCGGTGTCATTTCTCTTTTCCTTTAAGTACATCGATAAATTCATCTTGACAACAGCTAATCGTACGGGGACATCAAACGGGAGGAAAAGGAAGTCGATTGATTTAGTGATCGATCTTGAACCTTTCGCTGATGCTGACGTGAATAGAATTCATTTTGGTGACCACAAATCATGATACAATTGGTGATCGTAGATTTGATAATCGCAAATCGCAATGCAAATCTCAATAATTTTGGTAAAATACATTTGGTGATCACAAGTCATAATACAATTTTGATGATCACAAGTCTCAATAAAATTTTGATCATTTTGAGAACCACAAATTACAACACAATTTTGATAATAATAAATTTGATGATCATAAGTCACAATACAATTTTGATGATCATTTTGAGGATCAAAATTCACAATACAATTTTGGTAATAATTAATCTGATGATCATAGATGATCACAAATCATAATACAATTTTGATGATCATTTTGAGGATCAAAATTCACAATACAATTTTGGTAATAATACATCTGATGATCATAGATGATCAGAAATCATAATACAATTTTGATGATCATTTTGAGGATCAAAATTCACAATACAATTTTGGTAATAATAAATCTGATGATCATAGATGATCACAAATCATAATACAATTTTGATGATCATTTTGAGGATCAAAATTCACAATACAATTTTGGTAATAATAAATCTGATGATCATAGATGATCACAAATCATAATACAATTTTGATGATCATTTTGAGGATCAAAATTCACAATACAATTTTGGTAATAATAAATCTGATGATCATAGATGATCAGAAATCATAATACAATTTTGATGATCATTTTGAGGATCAAAATTCACAATACAATTTTGGTAATAATAAATCTGATGATCATAGATGATCACAAATCATAATACAATTTTGATGATCATTTTGAGGATCAAAATTCACAATACAATTTTGGTAATAATAAATCTGATGATCATAGATGATCACAAATCATAATACAATTTTGATGATCATTTTGAGGATCAAAATTCACAATACAATTTTGGTAATAATAAATCTGATGATCATAGATGATCATAAGTCACAATACAATTTTGATGATCATTTTGAGGATCAAAATTCACAATACAATTTTGGTAATAATAAATTTGATGATCATAGATGATCACAAATCATAATACGATTAAAATTATTTATTAATATGATTTTGTCATAATATGACAAAATTTCCAATTCGAATTTTTTAAAAGAAGAAAATTAGGGAGTCGGAAAATTCTAATATCCCTAAGCTTCAAAATTTTCAAGTCTCTAAATTTCGAAATTTGAAAATCTGCAAGTTTAAATATATGAAAACTTGAAAATTAGAAAATTTGAAATTCCTGTTTCTATGCTTTCTAATTATCAAATGAAATAATTTGTAAATACTCACATTTTTAAATCACAAAATTTGTACTAACTTCTAAATTTTTCATCTGATAATTTAGCTGAACTTGCAAATGAAAAAATTTGAAAACTTTTGCATCATATTTATAGTGCCCAAAAATCTTGCATTAATTTACATTTTAATAATTTATACTCTGTACGTCGATTTTAATAAATCACCATAATCAATATAATTCTTCAATATCATTTAATACAAAATTTGTTATACTTCTGTGTTTCATAAATGCATAAATATTCGTAGTCTGGTTATTTTACCGACACAATTCCTATTGTTTGGCTTGGTAACAAACAACGCTGCCATTGTTATTCAAAAAATGTCTCTACAGCGAAAGGATCAAGACTTTTGTTTTTGTATCGATAACAACAACGAACATCCGTTCTCCGGTTATCGTTTCGCAATCCGTTGTCATAAATCTGTAATGTCTTTGTACAAGCTGATTCAAAAAGTTCTCCAAACACTTGTTTAACAAAAGGTATACAACTAAAATAAACACGATAATTTCATAACATTTTTAACATGGTACAATAATTATCTTATTCCCAACTTCATCATGTGTTGTTTTTTTAATAATCTACACTTTTCTTTTAAATAATCTCTTCTTAAATGATGGAAATTAATATAAGGTAGATTTTTTAAATAAATTACATAAATAGCTCTTAGTGAATTGTTTAGAGTTTCTTTTTTTAATAAACTGTTCAAAAGTTCTGTTTTTTATAAATTCTTTAAAGAATCCTTTTTTTAATAAATTCTTTAAAGAGTCCTTTTCTTTAAATAAACTCTGTAAAACATTTTATTTCCAAATTGAACAAATTTAGAATTAAACTAAATTGAACAAATTGTTGAACAGTTTTTTTAAATAAAATAATTTCTTTTTTAATAAACTGCTGAAAAATTCTTTTTCTAATAAATTATTTAAAGTATTCTTGTAAGAAACTGTTCACAGAATTCTTTTTTTAATAAACTGCCAAGAAATACATTTTTTTATGAACTGTTTGAAGAGTTCCTTTTTATATAAACTGTTAAAGAATTCTTCTTTTAATAAATTATTTAAAGTATCCTTCTTGTAAGAAACTGTTTACAGAATTCTTTTTTTAATAAACTGCCAAGAAATTCATTTTTTGATGAACTCTTTAAAGAGTTCCTTTTTAAATAAACTCTTTAGAGAGTTTCTCTTTCACTAAATCGTTAAAGAATTCTTCTTTTAATAAATTCTACAAAGAATTCTTTTCACAATGTCTCCAAAAATGAATATATTGGAAACTTTTTGAATCATCCTCACATTTCCCGCAGTAACCAGTAAAAAACCAAGGAGAAAAGAATTGCGATTACAAGAAGAATAAAAAAGAAAACAGAAGGAAATAACTGACAAGAGAAAGGAAAGTGACATAAGTAGAAGAGCGAAGAACATTGAAAATGGTCTGATTGCCATTTGAAAATGGTACACGGTACGCAATATATCGACACACACACGTTTCGTGGTTACATTGTTGTATTTTTCCGGTAAGACTTACATCGAGTTAGCTTAAATTACAAAAATACAGAAAGGCACTTGATGAGAATCCCCCTTTCTCGTCCTCGTCGAAGTTTCTACGGAAGAACAGCGACAACAAGAAGATGCAAACCGATGGTGAACCATAAAGCGTGTAACCGAATAAGATGGTCGAATGTCTCTTTGAACAAAATGAAACCTGAATACATTCGATAGTATTTCATTTCAACATTTCATACCAACTCTCTATGTCAACTGATGGGATGGTAAAAACACAAAATTCCTGTTTTTACCCCATTTTTAACCCTTAATTTCTTTTACCTACCTACTCTTTAATTTACAAAATGGGGGTTGTCGATGAAATGTATCGCAACAGTGTAGAATATGTGACAAATTTTTCATTTATTATAAGTAGCAAATAAATGAAAATATATTCAACCAATCTATCTGAATTATAAGATCCAAAAGAAATGTGTCGAGCCACAATTGACATACAACTGCAAAGGGTTAATAACGTAGAAAAATTGTAAAAAAATTCTGAAACTCGAGATATTGCACAATTTTTTCGGATTTCTTGAAAGTCGTTAAATTTTAAAAATTGAGATTCCTTTCACCCCATTTTTCCTATTTAATAACGTAGAAAAATTCTGAAACCCAAGAAACCCAGTATTGTATATTACAGAATTTTTTCAGATTTCTTGAATCTCGTTAAATTTTTGAAATTGAAAATTCTACACAGTGTAAAAATCGCAGTCCCAGTTTTCTATTTTCCCTATTTAATAACGTAGAAAAATTCTAAAAAAATTCTGTGATGTGCACTACTGTATCGTCGATGTTTCACAATTTTTTTTTGAATTTTTGTACGTTATTAAATGGGAAAAACAATTTCGATTTGTTATTACCGCACTAGGGGATTGAAACTGATCTCAGGGTGAGATCTTGAATACCCTATCGAACATATTGCAAGTTTTATTTAGGATTATTTGACAATCTCACTCGGCTACACCCTTTCCTCGCAACTGAGACGAATTACAACGAATAAAGTCATCGACGCTTGTTCGGTGATCAACGAATAAACCTTTCGCAAAGAAATCCCCACTGAAACGTGTAACATTTTTATCCCATTGTCGATTTTACACACTATTACGTTTTCTCTGTTCCTTTGTGTTGAAAGCGCTGTGAGAAAGCAGTTCCGCGGTTAGGTGTTTCTTAATGAGAGATGTCTTTTTGAAATTATCTAATTTCTTCATTTTCTCTTTGATTTTATTATTACGGATTCTTCGAAATTACATAGTTCTTTCATTCTTGATGCTTCATTTGTTAAAGATTGACATTTTCTAGGCTTTCTATTTCCCTGCTTCTATTAGATTCTTTGATTTTTAATGCTCCTTAAAGTTATGAATTTTTTTAATTATCTTCATTCGTTTTTAATGTAGCTTTATTGTTTATTGTTTGAAAGTTCTTTGATTTTTTATGTTCTTCGTATACTGTTAAATCTTTTCCAAATTAATCTCTTTCTGTCTCTTATTTTTATTGCTGAATTTTATTGAAATCATGTTTCTCCTTGCTACTGATATATCTTTGATTTGATATTGCTAATTCTCTAATTTAGCAACATTTATAATAAAATAACTCTGCAAATGTTATCCTATTTCCTCCATTTGCAAATTCATTATGTAACCCAATTACTCTCTGAATAAACCCTATAAAAAGAAACGTCGTTAATTTCTCAATCTATTTTGATCAGAAATGACGATTAGAATTTGACTCTGTATTCGATGGCAAACTGGTTTAAGTCTCTCCTCAACCTCCCTTGACATTCTCGATTCGATAGACCGCTTAAATTGACATTTGATTTAATTTATCGCTCGTTCATTTAATAGAATCTTCGATTTAGTATTGTCATTGATTTAGTACCTCTGCGAACTCGATAGCATCACCGGGTACTCAATGCCTCCAAACTATTTGCAATTTCTTTAACTATCAAATCGGCTGTACACAAGATGAAGTTTCACCGAAAAACTTTCATCAGTCTTAATCGCTGATTTCTATATCTTCATCACAAAAATAATATTAATACAAGATCGAAGCTAATTGAGCATCCTTTACAAAAATTAGAGTACAAATAGTCCAGTTTGATAGCAGCAAAATATTTCGAAATTTTTCTTCAATCACAGTATTTAGAGAAACTCTCGAAGAGAGTGAAGTTCTCAAAGATGTCTGAATACACCCTGTAGTTGCAATTTTCTTTTATTTCTTTAACTCGCTGACTGCCAAACTGAAGCGATTGTATTAGTATTTTCATTTTTAACAAGTCTTACATAGTATTTTCAGGATATCTTATATTTATTTTCGGTAGCTTCAAAAAATTGAATACGAGTATTTTAGGTAAGTGAAGAAATTTTAAATATGGATGCTAGATCTGTATAGAAGATTTAAGTGTCAACCATATATGTCACATATGTGTCACCCAAATATCAAAGTGTTAAATAAATGTTAATTTTTTGGCCCCTGAAACGGTACACCATTAGAACCACCCTTCTCACAGCACTGTTCAATGTTAAATATACGTATGCATGTATTTATATATATGTATACATAATTCGGATATACATAGGCGTAGAGATCGCAGAAAATAGAGAGTGGACAGTATATATGTGTATATATATGTGTTGTATGTATATATATATATATATTTTTGTATCTTTCATATTTGTTGTTAAAACGTCCAAAAATGAATATTCTTCTGATGAGATATTACAATCGGTATCTATCATCATCACAATACCCGTTCTTTTGAGGAAAACACGCAAATTACAGTAACACGTCAATCCGTTAACATACATCTACACAAAAACTAACGTGGACTTATTTTCATCGTAAATTAGGAATATATTAGTGTAGGTATGCACTTGTTTATTTATAACGTACGAGAATTCGTAGGGAATTCTGTCGTTTATTGTGTCGATGAAAATAGAAGATTCATTGGAAAGTAATTTTTATATATCGAAATGAACTCTGTTTTTATAACTTTTGCTTTAACTTTTTGATAATTTAGCGAAAAATTGTTGGAAAGTTTGGTATTTTTTGGGATTCGGAAAGTTTGAGAGATTTACGATTTGGGGATTTTTAGGGATTTACGATTCGGGGATTTTTAGAATTTGGAGATTTGGGGATTTTTAGGGATTTACGATTTGGGGATTTTTAGGGATTTACGATTTGGGGATTTTTAGGGATTTGCGATTTGGGGATTTTGAGGGATTTACGATTCGGGGATTTTTAGAATTTGGAGATTTGGGGATTTTTAGGGATTTACGATTTGGGGATTTTTAGGGATTTACGTTTTGGGGATTTTTAGGGATTTACGATTCGGGGATTTTTAGAATTTGGAGATTTGTGGATTTTTAGGGATTTTTAGGGATTTGCGATTTGGGGATTTTTAGGGATTTGCGATTTGGGGATTTTTAGGGATTTACGATTTGGGGGTTTTTAGAATTTGGAGATTTGGGGGTTTTTAGAATTTGGAGATTTGGGGATTTTTAGGGATTTTTAGGGATTTACGATTTGGGGATTTTTAGGGATTTGCGATTTGGGGATTTTTAGTGATTTACGATTTGGGGGTTTTTAGAATTTGGAGATTTGGGAATTTTTAGGGATTGACGATTTGGGGATTTTCAGAATTTGGAGATTTGAGAATTTAAGAATTTAGGGATTTGGAAATTGAAGGATTGGGAACTTCGATAATTTAGAAAATTTAGGAATTTGGAAAATTGGGAATGTTGAGACTTGGGAATTTAGAAATTGAAAATTCAGGATTTAAGAATTTGCAAATTTGGCTATTTCGAAATCTAGGGATATAATTAGTAATTTAGAAATTGGAGATCCAGAGAATTGATCATTTAAAAATTTGAGGATTTGTAAAATTGATAATTTGGGTAATTGTGAAATTAAATAACTTGTAAAGGGAATTTAGAAACTTTGTAATTTCGCAATTTAGAAAATGAATAATTTGCAAACTTGTAAATTAGAATACCTAGAAATTTAGTGATCTCAGGAAAAAAATTGTGCAACAAAATACAGAAACTCTGAAGGTTTCATCGACTTTATCCTGCGTCACAAATATATTTACAAGTTTCCAAAAATGTTTAAATTCAACAATCTCGCAAAAATCTTCATATCATATATATTCTACAGATTAACCCTCGTGTTCCATCAGATTAAAAGCACCCTATCTCCGCATTAAATAATTACAGAAATTTGTCGTAACAGAATTCATTCCGCTGATTAAAGGCAATCATGCAATGAAATTATTTCGTTTCCTTTCATCGAGCGAAGAAACGACAGAAAATTCCCTGGTATTTCGCAACATTTATATTTCGCATTTTTCAGTTTATCTTATCTTTTCCATAAGTATCGTTAAATTTATCGTATATACAAGTTGGATTAAAAAGATTAAATTGGTCTTATTGTACATTAACGACGTAACTTTAGTGGCCACTAAATTCATGCCATGGTCCAATTTAAATTCCTTCGTACATGTCCTAGATTTGATTTCATTGATTCCTCTTTTCGATTAACCCTTTGACTACGACAAGATCGTTTCTCTTTCTCGGTAACATGAATATTTCTTTCACGTTTTATTTCCATGTATTTAGTCATCCTTGGTAGGCACAGTGGTCCCCCGTTTTACGCGGAATTTTATTTTATGCGTGTTTTAAGTTTTTAAGAAAGGAATTTAATAAACTTGATATTTTGAATAGAGGTAAAAGCTGTATCGGTCTTTACAAATTTGGATATTTGGATATTTGGGAGAATGAGGGGTTGCAAATGTGGATATTTGGATATTTGAAAAGAAAGTATTTGATATTCGGAAATTTGAAAATTTGGGAATTTGGGGGTTTGCAAAATTTCAATATTCAGAAATTTGTAGATTTGAGGATATAGGAGTTTGTTAATTGTAGAATTTAAGAATTTGGGAATGTAGAAATATGGAAGTTTCAGGAACTTGAAAATTTGAGAATTTGGGAATGTAGAAGTTTGGAGGTTTCAGGAAAATTTTTAGAGTTAGGGAATTTGAGAGTTGGGAAATTTGAGAATTTGGAAATTTGTGAGTTAGGAAATTTGAGAAGTTGGAATTTGAGAATTTGGAAATTTGAGAGTTGGGAAATTTGAGAGTTGGGAAATTTGAGAGTTGGGAAATTTGAGAGTTAGGGAATTTGAGAGTTGGGAAATTTGAGAAGTTGGAAATTTGAGAGTTAGGAAATTTGAGAGTTGAAAATTTGAGAGTTGGGAAATTTGAGAAGTTGGAAATTTAAGAGTTGGGAAATTTGAGTGTTAGGAAATTTGAGAATTTGGGAATTTGATAGTTAGGAAATTTGAGAGTTAGGAAATTAGCGAATTTGGAAATTTGATAATTAGGAAATTAGAGAAGTTGGGAATTTGATAGTTAAGAAATTAGAGAAGTTGGGAATTTAATAATTAGGAAATTTGAGAATTTGAAAATTTGATAGGAAATTTGAGAATTTGGATATTTTATTATTTAGAAAGTTCGAGGACTTGGGAATATGAAAATTTGTAAACTTTTAAGTCAAGAGATTTGAGAACTAGGAAACTCAGGAATTGAGAAATTTGCGAATTTGGAAAGTAAACCCAGAAACTTGAGAATTCACCAACTCAAAAACGTAGAAACATTAAAATAATTTTCAAATTTCCAAATTCGTGAGCTAAATAATTTCAAAATTGTTAAATTGGTAAATTTGAAAATGTTCAAATATTGCATCTCAATTCTTCACGTACAAAGACACCATATAAAATCAAAATTTCGAGTAAGCCGAGGGACCATCGTGATCGCATACATTTAGTCGATGGAAGATTAAATTTCGCTTTAAAACAATGCAAATTAAAAGATACGTATATAATTTTACAAATGGATTTTTACAAAAATAAAAATGTTTATTTAACGCAATCATTCTTTATTACAGATTTGTAGAACACTAATTACTTGAGCTTATTTTAATGAAAAGAAATGTTACTGAAACATCAAAGGATTAATCAAGCAACACAGATGAGTTTTACTATGAAATACATCTTGATATCGAATTTAAATGAATTCAGGATGAATCAACATATAGGATGTTGAGAAACTTATTCTTATTTATCGATATATACGTTAATCGCCGAGAAAAAATTCTCGAAATCGATTATTCTTAAATACTAACATTAATGAAAATTCATGAAAGAAACAGTGTTCGCGTTCGTTTTGATTAATTGGCACTTTTAATCGCACCTCGGGTTTTCCATTTTCCGTGTTTCTTAACCTCACTTTTCAAACATGTGTTCTATCGAGAGGAGTGGCCATTTTTGTTCTCGATTCGATTTCATTAAAAATTTAGTTACTTTTCTTTTCGATTTACCATAATTAATTTTACAAACTTAGTTTATAATTGTTTCTTATTTTTTCTTGAACTGTGTTTTTGTGAATTATTAAGAATTCATAAAATATTTACAAATGAAGTGAGACTTGTATTTCTTTCAGATATTAATATGCTAAGTACCTAATGTAACATTTGAAGATACGAAAAGTACATTTTTGGGTACATTGGTGTATATATTTGAAAATTTGGAAATTTTACAATTTCATTTGGAGATTTCAGACTTTTGGAAATTGACAATATTAGGAAGATGAGAATTTAGAAAGTTGGAGATTTGATCACTTGAAATTTTGAGAATTTAAGTATTTGGTAATTTGGTAATTTGATAATTTGGTAATATAGTAATTTAGTAATTTAATAATTTGGTAAATTTTGTCTTCAAATTACCCATTTGAAAATGTAGGAATTCAAGAATTTAGAAGTCTAAAAAATTCTCCAACAAATCTTCAAGACTGATAATTCAACAATTTCTAAATTCCTACATTCCCTACCAAAACCTAGTGAAACATTCTTAAAAATTTCAAAATTATGCAGACACAGTCTCAAATCTCACACATCATTCTAAACATTCACTTCTCAATAACATCATAACATAAAAAAATACACATCAAAGTGTCCATCATAAAGAATTTCCAAATAAAACTAACAACACTCTGTATCGAGTACTAACAAAACTGGCCATTCCTCGATTTCCGCAATTTGTTCTCTCACAAATATTTCTTTACACGATCGTGTTTAGTTGTCATCCGGGATTATGTTCTCTGCGTGGAAATTTTCCGCTACGTGGAAAGAATCGCGCCCTTACAATCTACCCTCAGGTACGTGGCGAGATCTTCCACTTGGTTTAAAGTACGTGAAGATTCTCGCAATTCTTGAATTTGCTGTCCTCTTTGCCGAACAGCCAGGTCAACATTTGCCTCGCCTTCATGCTGACTCTTACTACGCCCCTGGATTTGTACCAGTGTCCGCCACCCTCGCTGGTGCCGTTCCCTGTGCGATTCTCCGCGTTGCCCTGCACGTTTTTCAGACGAATCTGGTTCAGGATGCCCACCAGAAGGTCGTCCACGTTGTGGTTGATCGCCACGGAGATCTCGATGAACTTCACCCGGTAAGTGCACGCCATGCATTTGCCATCTGCGAAAGACAGGTGCGAAATTGAGAGTTTTATGTCGAACGGTTTATGTACGGTTTGAATGACGTAGATTTTTGGGAATGTAGAAGTTGGAAGGCTTCAGGAACAATTTAGAGTTAGGGAATTTGAGAGTTTGGAAAATTTAGGAAATAGGAAATTGGAAGTTTGAGAGTTTGGGAATTTGAGAATTAGAGAATTTGGGAATTTGAGAGTTAGGAAGTTTCAGAGTTAGGAAATTTGAGAGTTGGGAAATTTGAGAAGTTGGGAAATTTGAGAGTTGGGAAATTTGAGAAGTTGGGAAATTTGAGAATTTGGAAATTTGAGCATTTGGAAATTTGAGAGTTGGGAAATTTGAGAATTTGGAAATTTGAGAGTTGGGAAATTTGAGAGTTGGGAAATTTGAGAGTTGGGAAATTTGAGAGTTAGGAAATTTGAGAATTAGGAAATTTGAGAATTTGGAAATTTGAGAGTTAGGAAATTTGAGAATTTGGAAATTTGAGAGTTGGGAAATTTGAGAACTTGGGAAATTTGAGAATTTGGAAATTCTCAACTGTAGCAGAAGACTAATTCTCCCGTAACATGAATCTTCCATAAAAAAGAGAGAACCTGATGGTTTTATGATAATATGATTGCAAACCACCGTGCTGTTCACCCTCTAATAACAGCTTGTTTGCGAGGGGTTTACGTAGAATTAGAATAGCGGATGGTAATTTTATTCTTAGGGGTTCTGGTAACGAAAAGTGATTGGCGGAAGTGGTTTTAAGGGTGGTAGATGTTGTAGGTGGTTTTCTTAAAGGAGCAGAAACGATTCTGCAAATTTTCTTGGTTGCTCAAGGATAAGGATGATTGCGTTCGAGGAAACTGAAAATTGGAACGATAGTTGTGTTGGTGTGAAAGGTATTCCATGAAAATAGCTCCTTGTATTGCGGTGTTGAGTGACCTTTCGTTTCATTAGCTTCTTTCATGAGAAAGAGAAAGATATGAGAAATTTTTCCTAACTGAACAAAGAGATATGTGTGGGTTTTGTAAATTATTTCAAGGAAATTATTATACCACTTATCATCGTGTATTATTGTATTAGCTACTATTTTAATTATTATTAATCAGTCACTATATCAATTATTATGATACAGGACTTTTTCGCTCACACGTTTCTCAAAAATAAATTTGAAACGCAATAATGTCTATTCCAAAGTAGTAAAAATTGAAAAATATAAAGATGCAAAGAACACCTAAGATTAAGTAAATGTAGACTGACCTTGAGAAGAGACCACCTTGGATCGAACCAGATCTACTTTGTTACCAACTAATATAGCTGGCTTTCCTTGAAGGAAATCCTGATCATGAAGACGTTCCAGGTACTCTTCGGCTCTTTGAAAAGATGCCTTATCGATCACAGAGTACATAATGACAAAAGCATCCGGATGCAAATTCTCCAGTTCCGTCTTGTAGAAACAGAAAGGTATAAAGGTACATTTAAAATCAACCCACCGTAGGCAATGTGGCTGGGCAAATTATACTTTCTTCTTGAAAATATACAACAAACGCAACTTTAAACTAATCGGAGAATATCTGTGTTTCTCTAGCAACAGAGCACCTGTTGTTCCAAACGTGTCGTGGACCACGCGAAATGCTTCAAGTTTATCGAGTTTCCATTAATGCACCGCATCTGCTATCATTTTCACGTGTATCGTTTCAACCAGCACGCGATTAAATACTCCAACTTACGGTGGTTGGCTAAATTATTATACTCGGGAGATTTCTTCTCGAAAATATGCGACCGACGCGACTTTAATTGGTTTAACAATGTTGTTGATACTCGATGCATCGATAAGCAATATATGACAAACCTGTGAGTAACGTGTTAACGCGTGAATCTCGTTTCTGGAATAAAAGGCGGTGTGGATGTAAGGTTATGTTAAGTATTCTATGTTCCGAGCCTCTGTTGGTGGTTGGACGAAAACCATGACTTCGAGTTAAGCGACGTTATACTCGGTAGGTGGTGGATTTTTATGTACTCGGAATTGTAAATAAAAATGGCGGTGAGACGAAATATTAAATAATATTTCTTTGTCTAGTGTTCGATTTATATTTAAGTGTTCAATTTTTACTTTCAAAAGATGTTGAAAAATAATATTGTACGATTATAATAAACCTTGTATTCTATTGGTTAAGATTGTAAAATTTAGAATTTTCTCTTTGAATATTATTACTAATACCATTGTTATGTATACTACTGTATTGATCTGCAGACAAATTTGGGGATAATTTGCCCATCCACTGCAATATACAGGCCATATTTTCCTGTAGTCTAGCCTACAAAGGATAAAGCTTATTTTCCCAATGTTGCGGACATGTACCTTCGGATTGGAGATGTTGAGGAATCTCAGTTCGCTTTCCTCGCCGTTCAACATGACGAAAACGGATTGCTCGCTGGACACGTCTGAAACAAAAAGAGATGAACGGTGTACAAAAGCGATTCGAAGAGGGTTACGGGAAAAAAGGAAAGAAAAAGATCATGAGCGGAGGGAGACGTAAAAGAAGGAACCCCCTTTGATTTGCTGGCTCATTTATTTTTCCTCGGTCCATCCCCTCACGGAGGACACGTTTGCGATGGACGCGAGCAGAATGAAACACACACGGCAGAAAGGAAAATAATCGAATCGAATCGGGTCCGCCGTAAATAAACTACAGCACAGACGAAGGGAGACGAATTCGTTCTAATGACGGCCACGTGACGTCGTCGAGCACCGCGTAATCTTGCCGTCTAAATGCGTCCACGTCGACGCTCGCTTGTCAACGACTATTCCGAAACGTCGTCGACTTCCCGGCCTTTTGTCGATACCGTAATTCGATGATGTCAGACGTTCCGGTATCGTCGATTTCCGGATACAATCACCTCTTCCGTTTTTACCACACCCTTTCAAATCACTTCGTATTTTGTCCATGTACTTTATGTACTCCGTATATCAATTTGTTGAATACCGCTTTGGACTTGTAAACACAGGGTGGAAGCGGTAATAACGCGTAAAAGTGGACTTAATTCCTTGTGGAAAAATAAGGAAAGTGTGGAATTGAGTTTGTTTATGGCTTCGTTTTCGAGGAAATTGAGCGTGAAATGTAAATGTTCGAACATTGGAACGTGTCGTATATTCGAAATTTTCAAGTGTCATTGATATTAGAATTATTCGAATTTCATTGATATTGGAGGTATTTGAATTTGAATGATTTTGAAGTATATGCAATTACGTTTCATTGTTTGTTTATTTTTCTGCAAAATTTCTAATCCCAAAGTGTAGGTCATACGCTGGCAGGTTGATGCTCTTTACGTCAGTGAGAATTAATTATTATTAATTATTACATTATCTGACCCTGAACATTATAATTACATTGCATTAATACAAATTGTATTGTACTAACATATTGCTAGCTATAAGCAATAATTGTACTCCATCATAGCAGAAATACGAATCAGGTTCATCACATTTGAACGAGGGGTTAAAATTTGACAAGTACTTCAACGCGTTAACACCGCAATAAAAGCAGCACGAAAAAGGGAATAAAAGAAGAGAAGAAGCAAAGATTTACGCCGTGAAACGTCGAAAGAAAGGGCGTAAAAAGGGCGAGGAAAGAAAAGATCGGACGATGAACAGACGCAGCTTGTATGATGCACGTTTATAGCACCGACGCAAAATTAACCGGGGCTATTTCTGCCCGGGCTGTTCCTGCACTTTTCTTTTTTACACCTTCCTGGAAATCGGCGTGCTCGTTTCGTTTGCCCCTCGCACTTTTCCACTCGCGATTTTCCTTCGTGTCTGCAAAATCTCCGACCCCCTTTTCCTCTTTTGTTTTCGTCCACCAGACGCGGGTGACGTTTCTTGGCCTCGATCCCGATTTCGCGGCAAAATTATTGCACGAAACTTGACATCGGCCCCGATCTTCGTTCGAGAGACGTCTCATTCGATGGTCGGTGGAAAATGGATCGCGAGATAACACGATGTTAGGGAAAATCCTCCCGTTTCGGTCTTCATTGGTTGTCGAAGAAGTCCCTGGCCATCGAATTAAGACCACTTTAGATTTTACGTATAGAATGTACCTACTAACATGATACATTACTGTATAATTATTAACACATATCTTTCCACCCTTTGGTCACAGCTTGTATCGGACATGCTCTATACATTGATCATGTGCTTGTCTTCATTATTTTCTCAAATAATTCTTTTCAACTCAGATAATGTGGTTGGAGAGTTGTAAACTAGTCTTTTGAGTGGGCAGACATTTTCTATGGCATTCTTTCACCTGACGCGCTTCGAACCTAACCTAAACGCACAGTCCTTAATCGCTCATCAGCCACACAATTTATCACGGTAGTAATTGCTATGTATTGTGATGGACGTATTTAGTAATAATTTTCCATGACACAATGTTATAAAAGTGAAATGTTTGTACGTGGTCCTAATTCGATGGCCAGGGACTATGTCAAAACGTTTGAAGTATTCCGGAATATTTATACCTCTTTGCTAACGCAAAGAGACGCCATATTTCTGGAAATCAAGCAGACACGTTCGGTTTCCTCTCAATTTCCGCTGCTCGCATTTAGCCATTGATCTTTTCGCGATGCAGCACGATTGGTTAAGACATCTGTATTATTGAAACGAACGAATCTCTGATCAGGACTCCAGCTGCTCTTGAAACTTGTAAGCGACGAAATGGATCGGTGGCAATTTTGCAAGGGAGCCGTCGAAGTAAATTGGAACTTCGGTTCGAACTTATTTATGTTCCGACTGATAGGTTGTTCGATTAGTTTTGAACACAAGTCGTGTCGAACTATCCTCAAAGCCTGATAATTACGCGAGTTTGTTAGAAAACGGAGAGGCGTTGAAGCTGGGACTGAAGACCTACCGCTGGTCGATAAATATACCTTTCAGAAAGTTGGATCGGTATTTTAATTGAGCTCCGTTGGACTCTGAATGAGAGATTCTCTGGTATCGACATTAGTCATCGTTTAAACTTTCCTTGCTAATTGATTAAATATGGGGTTGTTTGATCATGGTGCTCTTGGAATCATGAGTAGAAAAATCAGTCGTTACTTCATTGACAAGGTACCATTTCTTGTCTGAAATAATCTCTTGGCTGACTGATGAACTTCACTGACAATAACTTCATTCAACAGGTATAAATGTGGAGTGCTATTAGCATTTCTTGACCTAGGCAATTTTAAAATAGTCCTAGACCTAGGTAGTCTCACAATAGACATAATTAGAAAAATCAGTTGTAACTTGACTGACAATAATCTGGCTGAAGAGGTACAAATATGGAGTACTATTATTATTTCTTGACCTAGACAATTTTAGAATAGTCCTAGACCCAGGCAATCTCACAATAGACATAATTAGAAAAATCAGTCGTAACTTGACTGACAATGACCTGACTGAAGAGGTACAAATGTGGAGTACTATTATCATATATTGACCTAGGCAATCTTTTGTCCCAGACAATTTCACAATGGTTTATTATTTTTGAACCTAGGCAATGTCTACTATGATTCTCCAACAAATGAATAAATAAATGGAGTTCGATGAATCTGAAGGTGAAACGTGCAATGTTAAAAGCACTTACTGGTAGTCAATTCTGTTTCAACTAAGTAAAAACTTAACTGGACACAGATTAAATCGATTCTGCCTCGTTCAGGATTGCCTACGGGGTCATCGTGCTATTACCTGTCTATTATGCTCATGCAGCACACCATAATCCACGAGCATGCACGATTTGCTGCAGCAACGAGGAGATTAAAGCGAAACCACGAGCTGAGTATCGCTGACATAAACCATATCCCGTTATAATTTGTTTAGAAACGATGGCTCATCAGTTGATTGCCATATGGATAACCAACGGTACAAACTTAATTCCGTGAAATAATTAACACTCGTTCTTTCATTATTTTAAAATCATGGATTACAAGTTTATGGACTATATTTGCAAGGTGGTCACATGATTTTATTAGCGTTTTCATTTTTTTTAATTTTCTCAAACCATTTTCTTTTCAGATCTCTATATTCCCAAATATCTAGATTCTCAAATTCCTACATTCTCAAATCCCTACACCTCCAAAGCTCTATACTCCCCAATTCCTACATCCCCGTATTCCTAAATTTCCAAATGTCTACATCCCCAAATTTCTGTATTCCCAAATCCCTACATCTCCAAATCTCTATACTCCTAAATTCCTACGTCCCCAAATTCCTACATCCCCAAATCCCTACATCCCCATATTCTTAGACACCCCAAATTCTTACGTCCCCGAATTCCTACGTCCCCAAATTCCTACATCCCCATATTCTTAGACACCCCAAATTCCTACGTCCCCAAATTCTTAGACACCCCAAATTCCTACGTCCCCAAATTCCTACATCCCCAAATCCCTACATCCCCAAATTCTTAGACACCCCAAATTCCTACGTCCCCAAATTCCTACGTCCCCAAATCGCTATGTCCCCAAATTCCTACATCCCCAAATTTCTACACTCCCAAATTCCTACGTCCCCAAATTCCTACGTCCCCAAATCGCTATGTCCCCAAATTCCTACATCCCCAAATCTCTACACTCCCAAATTCCTACACCTCCAACACATTCTTCCCTTCTTTCTCCAACGATAGACCTGGTATAACCAAATTAAGGAACGCAAAAATTCGACTACCGATTGGCCCATGCCACAGCTTGCTGGTGCAGTGTAAACGGTGCCTCATCCTGCAGGATGTTCCCGCGACGAGCTGACGCCAGATCCGCGAAAACCATGGCCAAAATCGTTACCGTTTTCTGGATCTAGGACGCTCGCAGATTTATTCTCCACGATGGTTTTTCTTACTTGGCAAAGAAATGATACTCCGCATTCAATGTGTATCCTCTTCCGTTACTTCGTGAACTCAGTTTCATGTTTCTTATTGTGAGATATCGCAGTTGTCGACCACTCGAACTGAATTCCAGGTTGCGTACGCACCTTGCAATATCTTTGTGAAATGTTTATACGGTTGAACGGTTAATACTGCAAACACTGTTGCCACTGTGAAATGGCGAATGATATGGTTCAGTTGTTCGCAACACCAGATTCAAATAATCTTTATTGGATTTTGCTGTGGAGTAAAATTTATCGTAGGGAGAAGACTTTCAGCTTTACTTTAGCGAAATTCGTATTTTTTATTGTAGTTTATAAGACTACTCATAAATAGAATTTTGGTGTGCAATTTTTGAACACAGGAATTTGGGGATTTTAGGAACAGAAATGTTGATTTGGATAATTTTAAATATAGGAATTTGGAAATTACTGATTTTTGTACATAATTCTCTTTTTGTATAGAATGCATTTAAGGAACTTAAATTAAGTTAATTACACTTAAATTATATAAGTAAGATATGTCATCTTATTTAAACCTTTTTTTCCAGATACTTGACATGAATGATTAAAATGGAACAACCTGTGTATTGTTAAAAGTATTTAAAAATAGTTATTACTATAATAGGTAAATACTATATTATATACTATGTAGCATTTACTATTATAATAAATAGTATTAATATATTTATATTTAGTATTTACTAGTACAACTTAAAACAGTATTTATTTGAAGAATATACACATGTTATTTTACATATTCTTCAAATCTATTAATTTATTAATATACCATATTGCAAGTACTATTTTACAAAACTTGTCTTATGCAAAACCCATAGGGATTTCTTAAAAAATAAGTCCGACAAAAGAGGTAATAACTGGGAATTTCTCTATTGTAAGTTTAATGTTCGGAAAATTGCAAGAGGCAAAGCATCCTAACAGCAAAAGCTTTTGTGAACGGCGTTGGAGACACTAAGCGTGCTCGCAGGTATCTTGACCTACATTTTTTAAAAACTGTCCGAATCCATCAGTGTGAAGGTCTGAAAATAAATAAGCAGTAAAACTTAAAAAAACGGAACGTGAATATATTTGAAATGAATTTCGTTTGTATCAAAGTTCCATTTTTATAGAACAAACATTTGTTTTGCGATAAAAAATTGAAATGAAACAAACTCAACAACGATTTAGTCAAGATTTATCATTGTGAAAATTTACAAAAATAATTTTTAATAAAAAAGGTACAGATTTAACTCTGACAGGCTCAGATCTGACCTTAGTATGAAATATGAGTGTTAACTCAAGTATAGCAATTGTAATAATAATTTTAAATGTAATACTTAACTATAGTAACAATGTCAACCACATATAGAACCTTGTTAAAATGATTTTTAATAAAAAAGATATAGATTTGACCTTGACATGCTCAGATCCGACCTTGTATTAAGCATGAGTGTCAAGTATAGCAATTATAATAATAATTTCAACTATAATAACAATTTCAACCCCATACAGAACCTTCTAAAAAGAAAAGCGTTTTCCATTAAAGGACTGGAACAAAGTGCCATTAAAAAAGCATCGAGCGCAACTTCCGACTAGTTGCGCACGAAAAATGTCCCATAGTTTCAAGATTAAAATACGAAAAAGCTGAAAATCCGATATCAGGACAAAAAGCATCGACTTGACCAGAAAGGTCAAAAGTTCATGCGCAAGTATCGCCGATCAAAGTTTCGAAAACCCGCGACGAGGATAATTAATACGGCGAAGAAACGAGAGATCCCGAGGCTGTTTATAAGATTCAGAACGGTTTTTGACCTACATCCTTTCGGAAAATTCTAAGAAACTGTTCACTATAAATATCCAGCGAGAATACGAGCGGAACGCCAGGAACAACGACGACTAACCAATCTAACGATAACGTCGTAACGTGAAATACTCCATGACATTTCTTGCTGTACGCGATGTTGTAACGAAAGCTCGGCTCCGTTTCGCCAGGTGAAAAGCTAGAAGGTGGACGGACAATGTCACGACGATATTTCACGTCGAGACAGGTCCTCGACCTAGATACCTGCAGGTCCAGTACAGTGGGTTTCGTTAAAATTGAACTGCACTGTCTTGGAAAGTGTTTATGTACCGGACGTGTCAAAAGTGGGGTATAGATTGCGTGTGGTGGGTGTTTTAGTTGTGGAAGCTTGGGAGATAAATAGGGAGGGTTTTGGGATTTTGGGACTTTGGGAGTTTAGGAATTTGGGAGATTGGGAATTGTGGAGTTAGGGACTTTGAGAGTTTAGGCATTTGGGAGGTTGGGAATTTAGGAGTTTGGGAGGATTTTGGGAGTTTAGGAATTTGGAAGTTTGGGGATTTAGGAGTTTGGGACTTTGGGAGTTTAGGAATTTAGGAGATTGGAAATTTTGGAGATTGGGACTTTGGGAGGTTGGGAATTTAGGAGATTGGAAATTTGGAAGTTTGGGACTTTGGGAGAAATGGGCACAATTGGAGAATAGCCATAATGGGCGCAAGCCCCATTAGGCTATAATGGGCCAATGGGAGTTTAGCCATAAGGGCTAAACGCCCAGGGCGCAAGTCCCAATAGTGGAGATTGTGGCCATAGGCTGAATCGGTCCGAATGGGCGCAAGCCACAAATGGAGATAGAGGCCTTAGGGCTTAATACGGCCATAGGTCGTTTACGCCCATAGGGCGCAAGTCCCAAGAGGAGAAATTGCCAAGAGTGGCCCAAAACGCCCCTAGGTACTTACGCCCAAAGAGCGGTTAATACGGCCTAATGGCCCAATACGCACCATTTCCAAGGCCAATGAGGATGAAAAATTGCCAAAGGGCCTAAACACCCAATGGGGCCATAAGCACTAGAGGGTGAATAAGTGCCTATAGGCCTAATCGCCACATAGGGCGCAAGGCCACTTAGAGTGGATTAAAGTGCCAAAGGACAATACCGCCCCAAGGGCCAAAATGGCCCAAGAATGAGTAAGGTCCATAAGGGCCAATCGCCCCAGGTCGCAAGGCACCTATAGTTGATAGGGCCTAAGTTCCCAATAGAGACCTATAGGGCCATGCCCAAAAAAGTGCGAAAAGGCCTATAACGGAATAATGGGATGAAGGGCAAAACGGCTCAGATGTTCAAATGAGCGAAAAGATCCAAAGTTCCAAAGAGCGAAACGCCCCCAGTGGCAATGTACCTTAGCATAATGGGCCATCGCGCCTTTGAGCCAATAATGGCCAAAGTGCCAATGGTCCAATAGGGGCGAAAGGGCGAAAGGTCCTAAAGTCCCAAAGCGCGAAAAGGGCGAAAGACCCTAAGCGGACGAAAACCGCAAAGGGCGAAAGAGCTAAAGAGCAAAGCTCCTAAGAGCATTAACGTCCAAATGTGCGAAAGGGCCAAAGCCTATATTGTGCCAATAAGTGAAAGAGCCAAACATCGCAAACACTAAAGAGCATATGAGACATATTGCGATCAATGCGCCAAAGAAAATTCTACGCCCTTTGCTGAGCGTTTCTCTGCATCAGGCTAGAACCAAATTAGGTCCTAGAAGATAACTAAGGAGGTTCAGAACTGTGGAAGTTCGTAATTTTAGAACTGTGCAACTGTGCATCTTTGGAACTATAGAATTCTGTAACAATTTAAAACCATCATTTGCAATTATCTAATTTTAGAACTTACAAGTTTCATAATTCAGATATTTTCTAACTCCTAGACATTCTGAACTCTTCCATTAAAACTCTTCCATTCTGACCAATGAGTCATTTCAACTACCACTTTTAATAAAACGAGACTAACAATGATCACTAATGAGTACATTTATGATCACTAATGAGTACATTTATGATCACTAACGAGTACATTTATGATCACTAATGAGAACAGTTACCATATGAAAAGATGACAGTCCTTTTCACGTAGCAGTTCTTGGCTATAATTTATGTGATATCTAAACACGTGGCTCACGAACGCGTAAAAATCTCAGATCCTGTTACGATAAATCTGATGTTTTTTTCCGAAAATCGTCTGTGGTCAGTCGAGAGGAGAGTCATCGAGCGATGTTACTTTCGGTGAATCACCAAAATTTATTTCGCGTGAGAGTTGCTGGCAACGACGTCGATGTCCGAAGCTGCACGTCACGATATGCTCTCTCTCCTAGGTTATTTCATAGTGGCCACTTGCAGCTTTACGTTTCTACTACGGAAATATCCGCATGTCGCAACGAAAGCTCGAGTAATTACATTCCCGTCTGAAAATAGGAATTACGAATTTTCCGCTCGATGTCCAGTCGAGTAGTTTCAAACAGTCAATTAAGAGTGTCTGGTGACAAACTCAGGACTGATTTTTGAGGCCTCTGGGGATTTGGGACGATTTGAGAACAAATATGAAAGATAAAAATATATATATACATACAAGACATGTACACGTATGTACTGTTCACTCTCTATTTTCTGCGATCTCTACGTCTATGTATATCTGAATTGTGTATACATATACATGCATACGTATATTTAACATTGAACAGTGCTGTGAGAAGAGTGGTTCTAATGGTGTAACGTTTCAGGGCCCAAAGATCTAAATCATCGAACTCGTAAATTTTCAAGTTTAAAAACCTATCTGAAATTTTTTAGAATTCCAATGCTTTAAAGTTTCTGAATCTCCAAATACTTAAATCCACAAATCTAAAAAAGACTTTCATATTTTTCATAATAACTTTAGTAATGCATTCAAGTTCCCAAGTTCTCAATTCCCCAAATGAAATCATCAAACTTCCAAACTCCCAAATCCCTATACCGCAAGCTCCTATATCTCAAATTCCTAGATCCCAAGTTCCTATATCCCAAATCCCTAGATCCCGAATCCCTGGATCCCAAGTTCCTAAATCCCAAATCCCTAGATCCCAAATCCCTATGTCCCAAGTCCCTATATCCCAAGTCCCTATATCCCAAATCCCTAGGTCCCAAATCCCTAGATCCCGAATCCCTAGATCCCAAATCCCTAGATCCCAAATTCCTAGATCCCAAATCCCTAGATCCCGAATCCCTAGATCCCAAATCCCTAGATCCCAAATCCCTAGGTCCCAAATCCCTAGATCCCAAATCCCTAGATCCCAAATCCCTAGATCCCAAATCCCTAGATCCCAAATCCCTATATCCCGAAATCCCTATATCCCAAATCCCTATATCCCGAAATCCCTATATCCTGAAATCCCTATATCCCGAAATCCCTATATCCCGAAATCCCTATATCCCGTAATCCCTATATCCCGAAATCCCTATATCCCGTAATCCCTATATCCCGAAATCCCTATATCCCAATCTCCCTATATCCCGAAATCCCTAGATCCCGAATCCCTAGATCCCGAATCCCTAGATCCCGAATCCCTAGATCCCGAATCCCTAGATCCCGAATCCCTAGATCCCGAATCCCTAGATCCCGAATACCTAGATCCCAAATCTCCAAATCCCTAAATCCCCAAATCCCCAAATCTCCAAACCCCAAATCCCCAAATCCCATTTTTCCCAACTTTTAACAATTCATTCAAGATCTTCCATTCATGTAAACATTTTCTCCAATCTATATTTAAATAATACGCCAGCAAAGTTACCTCTAACAAAACTCTGAAGCTCTATATCCGACATGGAACAAAACAGTCCATTTTTCTTCCTAAGTAAGTAGCTAAAAGCCTACATCGATATGCCTTCTCATTTTTCTGAACAGAACACGTTAATAAAATTCGGCAATGAAAAATTGGGTCAGCGGTTTAGTCGCGAAGGAAGAGGAACATGATTCTGGATACCATTAGCAGTAAATATTCGACGATTGTACCGTAATGACCCAGTCGCGTGTAGCATGTCAATCCTTCATTCGTTAGGCTCGTTTCACAGGGAAAGCCAGAGATAAAAGTAGACTCTGAAAGCAAGTATTTCGTGCATTGTACCCGGAATATCTCCGGCAGCATTGTAGGAAACGTGGAAAGAGGGTCGGTGTAGCTCGCCAAGAATGAGACACAATTTGGTCGAAAGCCGGAAACCGGCGAGCTTTGCTTCTTTAATTCCCGCAAGATTGAGTCCGCCGGTATCGGTGGACGATTTATGTCTGACCTTTAACTTTATTAACCAACATATTTCTTTCGGGTAGCCGCAGTCGGAAATCCGACTTGCCAATATCCGTGCGACGTCTGCTTTTGGTACGTGACGTCCTCGATAAAATGGCTGCTACTTACCGTTAAACCAACCGTTTCTCATGGGAGATCGGATACAGATCAACCTGTCTCGAACACCTTTTTCTTTCATTTCTTTGTCCGTTTTATCGCGACGAATCGGATTTGATGGGAAAGTTAATCTTTTCCGTGATACACCTTCAATGAACGAGGACGTTAAGTCGGCTGTGTGGAATAAAGTGGAACCACGGGTTAACATTCTGTTATTTTTTCGTTGAGAATGTGTTGATGTGCCTTTACTGATACTGATTTTTACGGTAGAAAGTGCAATGCATTTTTACAAGCGAATTTCCACACATTTTGTTTAGATGTAATGATAGCGAGTCCGCCATGCAGCAAAATTTACCGCGAAATTTAAATTGCGAATAGTGTACTTTAAGTGTATGAGTGACTTATTTTAATGATACGTTAATTTTTGTCGGTGAACTTTTGTATGAAATGTATTTTTAATATGTAAAATATATTTTTAAATGGCACGCATATCATTTATAAATACATGTGTATTTGAACACAATTAGAAAAACTATAGTTATAATTACTGAGAATAAAGAATTTGAGCAAAAATTTGTCATTTTTGAACGTAAGGTAAAAAACACAGTGAGGAAATATTACGATGATGACACAGTTATAATTTATTATTTATGCAACTTGTATCTTTTAGTTAAATTACACTTTAACTAAAGTGTACTCTAGTGTACACATTCTTATAAATTAAATTTCGCGCTACTGATTTTGCTGAAAAAGGTGTAATTGACCTAACCTTGTTGACTATTTCGGGACTCTGATTAGAGTATCCCGTTTTGTTATTTTTGTATGCCACCTGGCGTGTAAAACGGTATTTCTTCACGTTTATCCCACTTTACGTCGCTGGTGCGAAATAAAAATAATTAAAATAGAAATTAAAATAGTATTAAAGTATAAATTAAAGTAAAAATTAAAGTAGTAATTAAAGTAATAATTGAAGTAGAAATTAAAATAATAATTAAAGTAGAAATAAAAAATGATATAAAAATGTTGAAACTTTTAAACGTCTGACTTTGTATAATTAATAAACGATAAAATTAAGCATCAAATTCCTTTAAATTCAAACTACAATTTCTCTTTCCAAATTCGTCAAACACTATTACAAATGGTTGAAAATCATGATTTTCCCGAACAAAAAGATTACAAAATTAACTTATCTAGCTTTTTCAAGCCAACGAATAAAAATTTAGTAGTACACATTTCCCGAGCAACGATATTTATGCTTTTTCTTTGGAAGTTGAACATTTGATTAGAGGTTCTACTATTTTGAAGGAGTACTATACTTCGCTGGGTTTACGAGCCGGGTGAAATAGGACAGTGACGTGTTTCGGGTCTTCGTTTATTCATTTTACTTTGTATATTCTTCTTTTAGGACGTACGCTGCTGGGATTCGTCAAACGATTTTCACAGATTTAATTTTCTTGTCGAACTTTCTCGATAACAATTCAGCCAACGCGGACCACGCACGGTGTTCTGTTGTGTAGAATATAAAACACTCTATTAACGCTAAACTAAACCGATCAATGTTCCTTGTTTCAAACTTTCAAACTTTTCGAGATTCTTCTCTGATTTTAAAAATTACAAACAATATATACCCTGCTTCATATTTCGTCATTTATTTGCTTTATTCTTAATATGGATGCACCGAAATAGGTTTGGTATTAAAGGAATTTAAGGATTTTGCAAATGGATGACAAAAAATTGATATTGGTATAAATAAACTTCAGGTATTAGATTTCATGACTAATTTAATTTGAAAAAAAAAAAATTAATAAGTAAACGGTTAATGAACGACGTGTATCGTGCAAATGGCAGATGGTAAAAAATTGAAATCCTAAAAATTCTTCAGTATATAATATAAACAACTTCAGGTATGGCAATTTTTCATTCTTCCCTTATGTCTTTCACTTTCATAGATTCACTTTCAGGACTTAACAGCGATGTTTTTAGTGTTCTCTTGAGCACGAATTGCATATTTCATGTGGGACAGCTATAAAGTGTTGAAGAACACGGTGTTACTTACCTCTCTGTCTGTCGTACGCGTTTATACATTCGCTGGTCATAAATTGGCTGATCAGGGCGGTCTTTCCAACACCCCTTGTACCCAACATCGCGACGGTGTACGAGGTGACTTCTTTTGCGGGAGCGGCACGATTTTCTTCGTTTTCTGGATCTGCAGGTGCCAACGAGTTCGACCTTGATCTTCTTCTTCTGAAGGAATCGCCTCTGTTGATGACACCTGTGACAGAACGGACAAATTCGTCACATTCTATTGCAAGATTAATATTTCAGTTACTATTATGTATGATTGACATTAACTATTAATATTAATTATTAGTGTGCAAGGTTAATATGAATTGTTAGTTTGCAAGATATAATATTAATTGTTAGTATGCAAGATTAATATTGATTGTTAGTATGCAAGATATAATATTAATTGTTAGTATGCAAGATTAATATTAATTATTAGTGTGCAAGATTAATATTAATTGTTAGTATGCAAGATATAATATTGATTGTTATTATGCAAGATTAATAATAATTGTTAGTGTGCAAGATTAATATGAATTGTTAGTATGCAAGATTAATATTGATTGTTAGTATGCAAGATATAATATTAATTGTTAGTATGCAAGATTAATATTATTACTAGTGTGCAAGATTAATATGAATTGTTAGTATGCAAGATATAATATTAATTGTTAGTATGCAAGATTAATATTATTATTAGTGTGCAAGATTAATATGAATTGTTATTATGCAAGATTAATATTAATTATTAGTGTACAAGATTAATATGAATTGTTAGTATGCAAAATATAATATTAATTGTTATTATGCAAGATTAATAATAATTGTTAGTGTGCAAGATTAATATGAATTGTTAGTATGCAAGATTAATATTAATTATTAATATGACAGATTAATATTAATTATTAGAATGCAAGATTAACATTAACCCTCTTCATATTATTTTTATATCCATGAACCCTTAAATATAATTACATAATATCAATCAAATAATCGAAATTAACGAACAGAACAATGAATCGATAGAAACGAATAAATTGACTAAAAATCGATACAAAAACTAAATATTTGAAACATCATTACCGACGAATACGAAGAGAACAATACAAAATTCGAAGCTGCAAAACCCACCGATACGAGTAGATAATCAATTATACAATTGAAATTGTCGTTTGAAAAAATTGGAAAAATGAAATACAAAGATGGCTGGAATAAATAAATACAAAGTATCTCGTTTACGTTCAAAGCTATAAATACCATTAAATATTCATGAGGTTATTGGTTCTGTCGAGCGTAATGGAATTCGTTCTTCCGTTTATTTGTAAATAAATGAAATGGTAAAAATACATGGTACCCGACGCAATTTTTTTGGGTCACGGCCATTTGCTCGCGATGCTGCGAAGAAAATTCAAGGAAACAGACACAATTCGACGGTGAAAAAAAAAAAGAATACCACACACACGAGCTTTCAATTCTTTTTCTGCTGAATGTACGTGGTTCGTCGTTTCGAGTTTCTCAATAAATTCCAATTCAACCTATCGTTTCATTCCAGCTGTGTTCTCCTTTTCTGTCGTACCAAACATTCCTGGATCTGAAATTTTCATTTCGTCGATCTTATACATGCACCTACATTCCAAATCAAGTTTTTTTTTATTAAACTTGATTCGATCAAATTGTTCTCTCGATTTTACTTGCGGTACAATTATTCGAGGTAAAAATTTTGGATATTAACTGAGTAAATTAAAATTGATGAAATAAGAGAAGAGTTTGATTAAATTTAAATGATAATTAAACTAATATTTATTTTAGGAAGTTACAAAAAACTCTATATTAATTAGCTTAAATTTAAATAATAATTATGCTAAATTTTATTTTAGATAACTCAATAAAACTTCACAGTAATTAGATTAAATTTAATTGATAATTAGAATAGCATTTACTTCAGGAAATGACATAGAACTCTATATCAATTAGATTAAATTTAAACAATAATTATGCTAAATTTTATTTTAAATAACTCAATAAAACTTCACAGTAATTAGATTAAATTTAAATAAAAATTAGATACAACTGTAGTCGATACAATTTAAAAAAAAACGTTTTTCACGTCAAAATAAATTGCCGAGTGATCAAACGATTCGTCGAGAAGTTAATTATATTTAATACGATATATCGTGCAGTCGATACTCTTGTGCATCACTTGCTTATCGAACGCATTCGATAACAAGTTGATTTTCGATATAACTGTTAAATAACTACATTCCGGAATTCAAACAATTGTATCAACTGATACAAACACGTATAACTGGTAACATCGTATCGATTTTAATTGTTGGAAAGTTAGTTGAATTTCGCAACGTTACAATTCGCCGATATTGAAATAACAAGATTCCTCTTGCAAATAAAAATAATTATACACGCGAGAATTTTGATCGAATATGGGAAACGTATTAAAAAGAGGTAAAACATACGTGTATTTATATTACGTATAGTTTCATACATTAATTTTGGTATTTACTTTATTTTCCTGAGTGGTGTTATTTTCATAAAATTTTATTCGGTATCAAATTTTAATAATCTCTACTCGAATTATTGTAACAAATTTTGATAGAAATATAAAATATTCAAAAATTATAACCTCCATCAATTTTTTATAAAATTCTGTGCAGTATCAAATTTTAATAATTTCTACTCGAATGATTGTAACAAATTTTGATAGAAATATAAAATAATCAGGAATTATAACCTCCATCAATTTTTCATAAAATCCTGTTCAGCATAAAATTCGAATACTGTAGCTTTGTTAGATTTTATACGAATAAAAGAACTTTTATATAAATCTAGAATATGAACGAATTTTATAACCTCAATAAATTTTCATTGAAACTATTCTACATAAAATTTTAATAACTCCTGTTCGAATAATAGAATTTAACTAAATCTTACACGAAGAACAGAACTTTAATTCATTTTTCCATTGCTGTAAAATTTGAATTTATTTTTTGTTGTATCAAAAGTAATGTATATTCTTACAACTCTACTTGAGCATCAATATATGTATACATACATATACATTATTACATATTTTATATACATTTGAATAGTAGTTTGTATAAGTATATTAAGTACAATAACATGTATAGAAAATAAACAAATTGTATATTGTATATAATTGAACATAATTGTATATTGTACAATATATGTATATGTATGTATGTATATGTATATTGATGCTAAAGTAGATTTGTAAGAATATACATATATTTGTTGATCTTCTATACATGTTATTGTATTTAACATATTTTTACAAATCTACTATTCAAATGCACTAACAATCAAAATCTACTAATTTAACAAAACTCCAATTAAATTTCAGTACTCAAATCCGTACTGAAATTGAATTTCAATTTCTAACCCTACATACAGAATTTCCACCTAAAATTTTCCGTTACACCGTCTCGCACTTCCTTTTTAAAAATCACAAACAGATAATTCCTTCCACGACCCGAATCGTATAAATCTTTAAAAAGGAGAATATTCAGCATAATTGTATAAAATTATCCTGTGAACTCGTTATCGAGAAACGCTGTTCCAGACAATATTAATTACGAGGCAGTCTCCTGCAGCAGCAGGTCCAGTTCTCATTAAAGTATACACATTTCACGGGAAAATGGTAGCATTAATCCAAGCCCGATAGTTATACCCTAGTTAGACTAAATTCACATGCTTGGCTCTGATAACGGCTTATTGAGAACCAGTACGGATATGTACGTACAATTTTCGAGTGCAAACTTTGCGAACACAAAGGTGGATTAAATTTCTAAACTGTATACCGATTCCCTTTTGTTTTGATCGTAGTTTTAAGGTACTGGGATAACAAAGACAGTAAGTTGTGTTGTTTCGAGCAGAGACATTGTGTGTTTGCAAATGGAAATGTTAGATTAACAAATGAATTAATTCTTAACTGGTTAGGTTCGGGCTAAGTTCCATGTGTATATTGACTCATTTGATGGTTAACCTAACCTTTACAAAATTAACAATTCTATCTTGGTTTGCTTTACTTTTTTGTGTAAGAATTTGTAATAGGAATATTGTCTGATTTGAATTGTGTATTATTTTTTAAACTTAATTCTGCAGTTAACTGATTAATTCAATATAGGAGAATTATTTCCAGTGCTACAACCATTTTGCTGTCGTTGCCGCCATTTTGTTTCAGTTAGGACTTTTATTGGAAAAACAATTTGAATGCTGTACTTTGATAATATTTCAACACATTTGTCACTACAGTTACATAATTAAAAAGTAAAAGTTATAAGATTACGTTAAGATTATTAAGAATAAATTGAAACAACGTATATAAATTAAAATAACAAATTGAAGTGTTTAAGTATTCAAAACATTGTACAGATGGTCAGAGATAATCTTAGCCTTTCGAAATTGACTTTCTGATGAAAAGAATCATTAATGAAAGAAAGTTTCATCCTCCAGCTTCAATATATTTCTAAACGTTTACCTCCTTAATCCTTCACAGCATATAAAATCACATAAAACGAAGTTTAGCGCAGTTCAAACGCGACGTATCAGTCTGATCTTAACCTATTTTAGGTCATAGTCTTATTATTAGACGATCTCCAGAAACCACTTATATCGTGCTTTTTTAGCTATTTTATATAAAACGAATTTTCGTATGACTAGTTACTAATTTTCTAAGTTTTCAATTTGCAAATTTTCCAATTTTTTTATTTTTTCATTTGGAACTCTCAAATTTTAAATTTCACAAATTTAAAAATTCTCAAATTCTCAAATTCTCAAATTCTTAAATTCCCAAATTCCCAAACTTACAACCCTAAATTTTAACATACAGAAATTCCCCAATTTCCAAATTCCTAAATTCTCAAATTCTCAAATTCTCAAATTTTCAAATTTTCAAATTCCCAAACTTACAACCCCTAAATTTTAAAATGCAGAAATTCTCCAATTTCCAAATTCCTAAATTTTCAAATTCTCAAATTTTCAAATTCTCAAATTCCCAAATTCCCAAACTTACAACCCCTAAATTTTAAAATACAGAAATTCTCCAATTTCCAAATTCCTAAATTTTCAAATTCTCAAATTTTCAAATTCTCAAATTCCCAAATTCCCAAACTTACAACCCCTAAATTTTAAAATACAGAAATTCCCCAGTTTCCAAATTCCTAAATTTCCAATTTCCAAATTCCCAAATTCCCAAACTTACAACCCCTAAATTTTAACATACAAAAATTCCCCAGTTTCCAAATTCCTAAATTTCCAAATTCTCAAATTCCCAAACTTACAACCCCAAAATTCCCAAATTCCCAAACTTACATCCCCAAAATTCCCCAATTTCCAAATTCCTAAATTCTCAAATTCTCAAATTCAGAAAATTGATGAATTTAAAATTAGGAAATATCAGACTTCATAAACTTGTTTATAAGGGTTAATACAGTTCTCTTCCGCTTCTCGCAAGGTTCCTCCGTGCTCGGACATCTGTTTACGGAGGAATCTTCTAAATGGCAGCCGGTAAAGCGTTAATGGATTCTCAAAAGCGAAGCCATCGACTTCAGGTGTAATCTAGTGACGAATCGAGTCAGACATGAATTCATGGCGGAAATAACCACGCCAGAAAGTGAAAGAGTAAACGCTTTAGTCGTCCCTGTGTTAACTCTTGCTAATGCGTTTACACTGCTTTTCAAATTATGCCTTGCTCCATCAAATTGGAGTAGAACATGTGCACAGTTCACTGCATTTTAACGTTAACTATAAATTTATTACTGATTAACAGAAACATAAAAAATATAAATCTTTGCATTGTTCAAATTTTACCAGTTTTTTAAATCCTTTACATTAAAAACAGTGTGAAAGCAAAATGATGGAGAAACTTTAAAGGAACATTTAAATTACACAAACCAAAAATAATGAAAGGGCTTTTGGATATAACCTTATTGATCACGAATTTTTTAACATAGTTTCTGCACTCTCTTTTAATCGCAGCTTTGTCGCCGTACAAATTTAAATCTACTACACCCTTGCAAATTATGTTGTCACCATAGTCAATACAGTTTCCTGCATGGCGGAATGAAAGCATGTAACTTTGTTATATACATCAATTTCAGCTTAATACTTTAGAAGCATACTTTGCACAGACCTTTTAAGTTATGTCAAAAAGTCCATTTGTTTACTTGTAAAAGAGCTTTTACTTTTTAAATCATCGGTTATTTTAAAAATGTTTTCTCAGAAAGAAAATTCTGAATTTTACAATCTTGACCAATAGAATACAAGATTTATTATAATCTTACAATATTATTTTTCAACATCTTTCGAAAGTAAAAATTGAACACTTAAATCTAAATCGAACACTACACAAAGAAATATTATTTAATATTTCGTCTCACCGCCATTTTTATTTACAATTCCGAGTACATAAAAATCCACCACCTACCGAGTATAACGTCGCTTAAATCGAAGTCATGGTTTTCGTCCAACCACCAACAGAGGCTCGGAACATAGAATACTTAACATAACCTTACATCCACACCGCCTTTTATTCCAGAAACGAGATTCACGCGTTAACACGTTACTCACAGGTTTGTCATATATTGCTTATCGATGCATCGAGTATCAACAATATTGTTAAACCAATTAAAGTCGCGTCCGTCGCATATTTTCGAGAAGAAATCTCCCGAGTATAATAATTTAGCCAGCCACCGTAAGTTGGAGTATTTAATCGCGTGCTGGTTGAAACGATACACGTGAAAATGATAGCAGATGCGGTGCATTAATGGAAACTCGATAAACTTGAAGCATTTCGCGTGGTAGGTGTCCACGACACGTTTGGAACAACAGGTGCCCTGTTTAGCTACTAAAAACACCGATATCCGTCCGTCTGTCCAGCTGTTCGCCGGCTTTGTCCTGCACGCCTCGTTCGTGCAAAACTCAAACAGACGTGCGCTACTTACGGCCATCGTCGATGTGATTCGCAAGATCGATCCACCCAGAACAATTGGACAGAGTATACTTCAGGACAATCCGATTTCCGGCCTGGTTTTCGTTAGAGTACGATGATACCTCGTTAGAGAAACGTAATTAGTAGAACATTGTACACTCCGGTACAACGTAGGCTTACTTTGAACATGCGTATAATTTTTTAATTTCCATATATTTTCATTCTCAAACTTTCGAGTTTACATATTTGATCATTTTCAGATTCTTGAACCTTAGGATTTTTGGATGGTTTATTGTTTCAAAGTTTTTAAAAGTTCCTAGGTCCCCTTTCGAACTCTGTACTTCCGAGATTTAGGGATGTGGGACTCCAGGGATTCAAACTTCCCAAATACCTATGTTTCCAAATTGCTAGGTGCGCAAATTCCTATATTCGCAAACTCCTAGGTCTTCATCTACAGATCTACATCTTCAGATCTACAAATTTCTAGATCTCTTTGTTCGTTAAATTCATAAATCCACAAGTTTGTAAATCTCTAAGTTGTTTGTTCATTAAATTTCCAGATCCACAAGTTCTTGGATCTCTAACTTCTTAGCTCGTTAAATTCCCAAATCTCCAAATTCCTAGATCTCTAACTTGCACTACCAATTCCACAGATTCCTACATTCATAACTCCCCAAATCACCAAATCACCAAATCGTAACGTTCCAAGACTCCTAACTCATCCTTAAAGTCCCGAATCCCCAAACGCAAATATTCCAAACTTCTTAACGCATCTCAAACGTTCGAATCCCCAAAACTCCCTAAAAACCAATAAATGGGACACATCCTCTCTGCTACCGTATTTCCCCTAGGGAAATCGGATTTGCACTTGACTGTACAATACGTTTATACACACACACGCGAGTTTCTGTAGATACATGTATATTTCAGTTGAGCGAAGCTGGAACTGCATTGAATGACTAAAGTTTGTTTTGCGCGATTCAGCGAGAATTTACTTTGAACTACCTGGTATCATCCTGCACTGTTTGATGCATTAATTCTCTGTTTTAATTGACTATATTGCACCGTATGCACTGATTAGTTTCTATTGTAGAAACGCGATTATTTTCACTTTATGCTCAAATCTGACTACTTTCGAGTTTCGCTACTTTCGTTATTCTCGGCATTAGACCTTCATTATTCTCTACTGTGATAGTATTTATATCTGACTTATCCGAAATTTCACTATTTTTAACTCCAACGCTTTGCAACTTTCAATGTTGATAGAAGTCTGACTTTTTTCCGGTTTCACTACTTTTTCTTCGGTTGTCAGATTTGCAGATGCTTGATCTTCTTTTTGATAGTATTTTATATTTCACTGAGTTAGATTATTTTTGTTCGTACTCTTGATTGTTCGCAACTTTGTCGGTAGCTACATTCTCTATTTTAGTTGTTCAAATCATGGCTATTCTTGATTCTGATATATTTGTCTTATATCAAATTTCGCTAATTTTAAGACTACTCGGAACTCTTCAACTTCGATTACGCTGAAGTTTGACTGTTTGCACATTTTACCACTTTGAATTTAGGTTGTGCCTGACTATTTGCAAGTTTAACTACTTTGAACGCTACCCCAGTCCGACTATTTGCATGTTTCACTACTTTCAACTTGGATTAAGTCTATTTATAAATCTACTTTGAACTTAGATTATAGAAGATTTTTTGCAACTGTTCTCAATTTCTATGTTGACTATTCTGAAGTCTGAACATTTTCATCCCATACTATCAATTCTCAACACCTTACGTTCAATCACACATAAATCACTGACTACAGTACATACTTCTAATTCTTCTCATCTCTGAATACTTTCAACACTGATTCAACTCCAACTTCTACTCACTATAATTAATCCCTACTGATATCTTATTCGTAACTAATTATTTTACTTTCTTACCTCAAAAACTATGTTAACAGGAAGTCAGTAGCAACTTTGTCTTCAAACTTTTCTTATTCCAAATTATAAAAATTTGAAAGGGAAATCAAGTTTTAAGGAAAATGTCTAAAAACTGTGTAATTATTCACATGTGAATAATGTTCACATATGTACATTATTAATGAACACTATTAATTATTCACATGTGAATAATGTTCACATATGAACATTATTCATGAACACTATTAATGAACATTATTCACACGTGAATAATTGGAGAATAATTAGAAAAACATTCACATTCATATGTAAATAATAAATACATATTTATACACATATAAATACACCAAGTTTTAAGGAAAAGATTTAAAAACAGTCTAATTATTCACATGTGAATAATGTTCACATATGAACACTATTAATGAACATTATTGACATGTGAATAATTAGAGAAACATTCACATTCAGATGTAAATAATAAATAAATATTTATACACATATGAATACTTAGAGAATAATTAGGAAAACATTCACAATCACATGTGAATAAATAGAATTATCCTACCATAATTCCTTAATAGTTTATCTGAATTATAATTTATAGCGTCAATCACCAATGATCACTGAGAGAACATACTAAAATTTCGTTGTTCTTGCAACTTATAGCAATTCATGTCTAAAATATCTCAACGTCTTGATATATTAGAAATATTTGTGCGTGGTATCTAGTGAGCTCAAGGACTCGTCGGAGACTATTGACTCTAATTGAGGCGGAAACTCTAGTGAATCTATCGTAGGGGTCAGAGATGCAGCGTAAGAAGAAAAGCGGTACTCGAGCGGTGCTATCTTCCTATCTGAAGCACTGCTGATATGCTAGGAGGTGTGCGGAAGTGGAGTGAGAGAAAGTTAGCGGCTAGCTAGAAGAAGTGGAGAGGGGGTCAGGGCGGTGTCGGCACTCAGGTTAATTCAAAGAGTAATGCAAACGATCGAGTGTGAACTCTATCGTGCGGCATCGAATCCGGTGTGCCTATGACAAGCTCTTCTATACTAGATCTCTCAAGGACGTATGGCACTTCTACTATCGTATGTGGTCGATGTCAAGTCAGAACTTGCACTGCTCACTCTTGTGTTCTCTTGCGACGGAGTGTAGGATATGTATTCTAAAACTAGAGGAGAGGATGACGCGTGCTTGTCCGTGAGATTTTAGGATTCAGAGGACTCACAAGAATATCTCTAAGTATTGAGAGAAGCGTGACTGGAAACATGTTGTCGAGAGGGTAGACGGGAAGGTAGTTGAGTCTAGATTACACGAGACTGTTGAACAGGATTTCTGATTATATTTATGTCGGAGTATAGATTGTGATCAAGGTTTACTTTTCTTTAGCGTATATAGTACTATTAGTATTTCAATTTATAACCTCTTTCGATAGATGATTTTAGGATAACGATATGGGTGGGGGGTGAAGACTTACATAGCGAACACGCTGTTTATGAGAGGCTATAAGCTTGTAGGTCTAGGGGACACTATTTATTGGTTCACTATTGAGAGGAGGTTAGCTGTATAGGTCATCGGCAGGTATTTAGTAGTAGAATGTGTGAACAATGTGAGCTAATCTCAATGTATAGACAGAAACTTCTAACTAGGATTATGCTATTTACAGCACTGAGTTTGTGTGTGATGGCGTGTGATGGCAGACTCTTATTAGAGAGATCACATGAGTAGTAGGTATCCGAGTCAGTCACGAGACTACGTTGAGCCCTGCGGGTGTGGTCAGAGTTAGAGCTGAGGTCTCTTAAAAGATGTGTGAGTGGTATGTAGCACTGAGCAGTTGTGAATGCGGAAAGTTGCGGAAACGTAAGCGAGGTAAAAGACGAAACACCCGCATAATTAAAGGATTTCGTCTCTCTGATTTAGTAGAGCTGATTGAACATATGATTGTCTCATATTATAACGAGCTATAGAGATTACATTGATACTAGACAGCAGTTAACTGGGAGAGACGGATCGACGCTGGAGGCAGCTATTTCTACTATGACTCTTAGACGCTTCGGGCGCATATCAAGAGATATCTATCTATCTGGAAGGAATAGTCCACGGGAGACGGCGCTTCTCGTGCCGCGCTCATGAGAATTGGAAGTTCTCGATAGTTTTGATCACTGATGAGATCATGTCTCTCGAGTATGTCGCCATACTCTCGCGTGCGGTGCCTCTTTAAGTAGGTCTCTCTTGCGCTGAGTAACTCAGAGAGTTGAGCATCGTCGGTCTGGCTATAGGCTCGATAAGCGCGATCGCTATTGGAAGCTGGACCTCTTAAGTGTCAGCCTTCTGTTTGAGTGAGCAGCGTGGCGAACTATGTCTCGCGATATACTGGAAGTCTAATCATTGCTTCTGAGTTGCGAGGCGAAGGGCGGTTGTGGTGGGATGGAGAGCTTGCGCACTATACCGATGCTACCTCGCTAGTAGGACGCGCATGTGAGGAGAATGGTGATGTGACGTTCAGCCTGAGTAGGAGTGCGATACAGACGGAAGCAAGGGGATAACTAGAGGTCGGGTAGGGATACATGAGTATTCAGCACTGTTCGAGTACTCTTAAGAGCGTTCGTGGCGAGTCTTATCTTATGAGAGGTGAAGCTAGTGTCGTAGATGCGCGTTTGGTAGCGGTGCACGCGTACTCTCTCGTAGGCTTGTCAGCCCAGTTATATAAAGATGTGTCTATATCAGAGTTGGTCGATCTCTGTATTCTGTTAGCTGTGATGGAAATGTTGTAAAGCGTAAGTACCGATGACACGCGCGGCGTAGGCGCGTAGTCGTGTCTAGATGATGCCGCGTGTGAGTTGTGTTATAACTCTAGATGCTCGCTGGTGGTTGAAGGCACATCGAAAGGTAGTTTAGCGTGAGTTTTGCATGCCGTTTGTTATCCGTGCTTGCAGGTGTGAGAGGAGTGCAGAATATGACGAGCGAGAAGGGCCGCGTGATCATTATACAGATCTGGTAGCGCTATTTGTGGTATCTGTCTCTAGGGCCCGAAACATATCGAGATTTATACAGGGCGGACCGTCCCTGCGGTCTATTGATTACTTATTATGAAATGAGATCTATGGGTGGTTGGCGTGACAAAAGTGTTAGGACGGAGTTGATTCTATTCGTGAATAGGCGTGTCTATATGGTGACTATAGGTAGCGATTATATGTGTCTGTGTTTCTATCGGGATCAATCTCTAGCACTAGTGTAGTGATTGTTTATATCCTAGTGATAGATGGCTATATGTCACAGAGATGCTGCGGGTTGTGTTAGTACGACTTCAAATATATCTAGGGCGAGAGTTGTAGCGATGTGTTCAGGTCTTGTTATGACTACTCACCAATAATACATCGGTGTTAGTATGTCGTCTTTAGTATTAGGATGAGGAGACATATAGTAGTATATTGTGTGATAGTGTGTGTTAGTTCGTGGGGTCACATTATTGTATGTAAGAAGCGTGGAGATGAGAGTAGATATTGTTTACTTTAGTACACGTTGTATTAGGGGTGAGTGTGGATGTGACTCACTGTCACGGGAGAGTATTCGTACTCATAATTATAGCTGTGTTCTCACAGACAACATATTGTCAGTAGTCAGAGCTTAGCTGGCAGAGTAGATATATGGTGTGTTCTATGAGTGTAAAGTTTGGTGTTGAGTTCATCTTGAGGTATGTATTAAGGTATGGATGCTGGGCGCGCGAGTTTTTACTAAAGTATGACTCATGTCATGTTGTATATCTTATATAGCATGGTATTCTTGATATAGTGAATGCTTACGATATAGGTGACTGGTTGATAGTCGCAGACGCGACTGTCAGAGATCTGCGAAGAAAGTCACTGAAAATATGCTCTCAGAGGTGGATGTAGATGTGGTGTAATGATATGGAGCACACTCTCTGGAGGGTTCTTGATTATGGTAGTGCTGACCATTCTGTTACTAACAGATGGAAGACACTATTGTATATTATATAGAGGTAGATGGAGATTCTTGGTGTGATCTGTACTATAGTAATTTCTGTCGATGTAAGTGAATAAAGGATTTACTAAAATCGCGTGTGATAAGTATACTATAGAGGTTTTAGAGGGCGGTGATTGATAGGCACGTTACTCTGGGTTCTGGTGGGGGGGGTTATTTGTTGGGGAGAGGGCAATGGACGGACATGGTTAGATTTTCTGGGTTGTATACTTACATACTGTTTAGAAAGTGGTGAAGATTCGTTCAGAGTGTTACTTGGGAGTTAAAGTGGGTTGTGAAAGTAGTACGATAATTATTATACGGACGATCTTTATGCTAGCACAAATAGTGTCTTGAAGATATTACAGGTCGTGGTAAGTTAGCGAGTCAAAGATCTTTTAGCACACGATAGTAAGGACTGATCTTTCGACACTTGCCGGTATTTTGTAGAAGATCTGATTGCTGAGAATCAGTAACCGAAGAGCGACGTATATCAGTTAGCGATATATAGTGCGCTGTGATAGAGGGGTACCTTATATAGATAAATTCTCTCCTTTACTGGATAATACTGTCTCCTATTACTGCAAGACCTTGGCATTCATTCTAGATCGGGAGGTATTTACAAGAATCAGCATTGTGTAAGCACGACTGTTAAGTTATTGACAAGCGTCGAGTATGAAAAGCGGAAGAATACTGCATTGTGGTGTAGGATGGTGGTATACTGTTAACGACTCATAGTCTTAAATGCTGCAGTGTTTACGCTCATTATATTAGACACAGTTTAGCTCGGCAAAATTTTATAAAGATACAAGAAGGAGCTAGTCAACTATTACAATGCTTAACGAACAAATGAGATGGTACTTAATATCTGTGTAAGAGAGTGTGTATAAATCTATCTATGTAGTGTCTAAATATGGTCTGCAGGATGATGAGTCTAAAGATCTCTTTATTGTCTGTAGTAGCTCTTTAGGATCACTATCCATTATGCGTGAGTTCGTGTGGAGTCTCTTAGATGGCTTCTATATCAAATAGCACGGAGCTCCTGTGCTCTACCTTGTGCAGTATATAGAGACTATCGGTGAGTATTGCACAGTCTTAACACCTCGTCTCTATCAGACTAGGCGGTATATCTCTATTGTGTCAGAGTCATATGACGTAGTTAATGTTTTCTATATATCGAGGGGTGTGACGAGAGAAAAGAGACAACTTCTAGAAGACAATATAATTATTATAATAGAACTAAGTAGAGCTGATTTGCGATGATAGATTATAAAGTGAGTGGTTATGCGCTGGGGTTGGGTTCTTCATTAAGATAGGCCTGTGTCTAGCAGATGCTACACTCAGAGTCGAACATTATGCAGAACCATATATTTCAGCAAGGATTGTTATAGTCATAGTATAATTTATCGGCTGGTGTTGATATATATGTGGCCCATAGTGTCATGAGTGACTCGTGAAAACGGTTGGCGTGCGGGTGGCAATCATCTTAATAGAGCTGTGTATAGTCTGAGCTCTCAGCGCGGAATGAACTCTAGAGAATTTCTCTCTTATTATATGTCTTAGTATAAGGATCTCAGTAATATCTTGATGATAATAATGTGCCAATGAGGTACTTAGTTGGGAGAAGAGAGAGTCTGTACAGTTCAGAAATATAGGGAGGTGTAGTTTGTATACGTTAGTTTCAGTGAGCAATAGAGTTACTGATTTTGTTCATAGTATAATTTCTCTCAATAAACGATCGACAGGCTACTGTGTCTGCTAGATGAATTAACACTCTATCTATCTTTCATCATTACACTGAATGTGAACTTATAATTGGAGGGAAAGACGAGCTATTGTAACATGAATATACTTGAGCCATATACTTTGAGGCGCCAGTAGTGATAGATGAATCTCTGCGGTAGCGAACCGGCCGATGAACGAGCGCCAAAAAACATCCGACTCGGTGTCCCTACTTATCTCACTCGGCTGGCGCATCTTATGGGGTATCGTATCGGGGTCTTATAGGAGAGTTACCCTACAATGTCGAAGCCGATTTTATCCCCGATAATATGTTCTATATGAGAAATCTTAGTATGATGATTCTCTGTAAGCGAGAGTATGTTCTATTATTCTACAGGGTCTGACGCATTAGTGAGGTATGAGTCTGTGTGACTATGCGTGTCGCTATCCTTATTAGAGATTTGTGACGGATTAGGTATGCAGTAGTCGTCTGAACGATCGTACGGGTCGCGGGTTCGACGCGGAATCTTCGTCGGAGCTGTGTGAGATTTATCGCGTTATGTTGAGTGCTTATAGAGTTAGCAGCGATGATCTGTGCTGAACGGCGGACGGGGTGTACGTCGAGCAGCAATGTCGCGTTATGATAGCTCTGTTAAAGATATTAGTGTGATCTTTTTGACGTATAGAGCGCCGATTTATCTCAGAAGCTGCAGTCCGAATGATCTGAGTCAATGGGATCAAGAATATGATGGCTTTGTTGATGCATCCGGTGCGATGTAGTACTGTGAAGCGGGATCTGATAGTGAAGATTGGAGGGGATTAGTAGCGGGGGCGTGTATTACCATTTCATGGTTATATGTATATTCCGGTTATTTATACGTATTGTCTTGGTCTATGGTGTATTCTTGTATCCTAACATAGAGTATGTCTGTATGTTTGTAGCTAGTATGTCGCGGGAGGGACTTTTTCTATGACGACTCTATACTGGCTGTTGCAGTTGGGTGTTTCGATATGAGAGATAATGGTGTCTTCGAATTGTTCTATGATGTATTATTTATAGAGTTACGCATTGTAGTAACGTAAATGGTAATGTATTATGGGTGGCAGGATTTCGAGATGTGTTGACGATTTCTTGATGACAGTAAATATGTGTCGTACACAATATGAGTAGTTTATATCGCCTGAGTGGGGATGACAGGGTGAGTGGCATGAGACGGTAGTATCTGATCATTATCTCGTAGCATGGGAGGGGATTGTTGGTGTGGGGTGGGTTGTGGGGGGTTTGGTGGGGTTTGTGGTTGGTGTTGGTGTGTTGTTGGGTGGGGGTGTGGGGTGGGAGATCGCTGCGCTTTCATAGAAATAGGTGTTATGGAGGGGCGCTGGGGGGGTGGTGTCAATTTGGTATGATATATCTGTACTTATGGTATTGTATTTACGTGTAGTCATGTTAGTAGATCTGTGGAGAGTGTGAGGGAGGATAGATACTGCTAATTATATATATAGAGAGTGTTAGACTATCTAACCTATGAGTAAAGGTATCTCTGAGGAGATAGCAACTAGCAGAAACACTTTTTGCAAGAGAGTGCATTAGAACGAGTTGGATAATATCTCTTTATATATTTCACACGAACTCGTACAGGTGAACAGCGAGATAGTATCGCTTTCAGAAATGTAGAGTGCCTAGATTTGTGTCGACGATTGAACATTCAATTTATAAATATGCCTTCTCTGTATAGATGAACGGATGAGTGTTGGCGATTGTGAGATTGAGAGCGGTAATAGGAGCGATTCAGGCAAATTATACTCTTATAGAACATAATAGTGAGTTTTCCAGAGTATAGGAGTTGTAACGATATGGTGACTCTTATGCTTACTAAGCGTGTGGGGGGTGTACAGAGATAGAAGGTGACTCTACTAGGTTGATATATAGCGTCTTTTCGGTGGGTAGATAACTCTCTCTTTGAGTTCAAACTAGATTGGTCTGGGTAATATGATGCGATGTATTATCTGATTTATGATATGATAGAGAGACTTCATCGCGGTGTGTATCTATTCGATCTTCGAACTCTGACGCGAGTAGGTACTCGGCAGATATAATATGTTCGAATACCTCTCGTCTCCTGTGGTATACTTGAAGATACGGCGCCATCTAACTAGGTGATGTATACACTCTCTCAGTTAGTACAGCAGAGTCGTGTCACAGCTAACACTGTGATCTGGATGAGATATTATGTATCGAAGGAATCTTCCTTGGCAATCGCCGTGCGCTCTAGATCGTCAGGATCAAGATGTATTTGGATCCCAACCGTGTGCGTGTCCTCCTTTTAGTCGTCCGCGTTTTCGGTATATTGGATGCACCTTATTATCTCACTGAGACGCGGAAGGAAAGGATTATATTAACTGTCGTGGTACTATCGAATGGTGAGCTCGATTACGCGAGGTTCAGGAGGGAGTCTTGTACTCTTACTGGGTAGCCGGAGGGCTCATGGGATGGGTTATATCTTCGGTTTCTTCCATGTATTGTGAGCAGGGTGAGAGACTATCTGGTGAGAGGGTACGAGATATTCATAGAACGGTGTATTTATCTCACGGACGGTACTGATAAAGCATCGTGTTAGCTTGGGCATTTTTTTCTTGCCTACTCTGAGAAGTATCTAAGTGTTCCCGTATCGGCGCAGTACTCGTATCAGCGTATCTAAATGATCGATCTCAAGTAAGACTTTGTTATTAGCTGCGTGCGTGCTTATATGTGTCCGGAGACACTGCGTCTCATTATTCAGCTCGGCGTGTGAACGAGATTCATAGTAGCGCGCGAGGATCAGATTTATAGTCGGTGGGTCAGTTTCAAGTGTTTATGCGGAATTCTGTAATAGATCGCTAGGGAGATCGTTATTAATAGGAGCCTGATTCCTGTGATAAGTAGGATTTGGATGTTATTCTTTTAATATATCTAGTGTGCGTTGTGTTATGTAGGTCATTGAGAAAGTTTGTGAGTAGAGAGACTCAGCGGGTGGGGTGCGGGCTAAACTATAAGTCAATTAGGTCTCGAGCTATTTCTGCGTGAGTGCAGGTGAGTGTATCTATGGCTTTGTGATTTTTCGCCTCGGTTCTTCGTTACTCAGGAGATCGATTCGAGAGTCAAGAATCACGATGCATCTGCAATCTTGTGCCTGGGACACTGAGTATTGCTAATTTATGCGTAAAATTAAATCCTAGTGGTGTGGCGCTGATGCGATACGAGTCTCAGTCACGCGACGGGTTGTAGCTGAGATTTATGGGGGTGTGATTCGATTACTTGGATATGTCTCAAGCGAGTTGAGATGAGACTTCTGATGCTATAGGTCTGGTTTGGTTGGGGGGGGACTCTATATTGCCGATCGCTCGAATCGTCTCGAGTTAGTTAGGTTGCGGTGTTATATCTGAAGCGGCTGTTTAGCTGTAGTCTCGGAGCTCGGGGTGTGTCTGTTATCGCTAAGAGAGATGATGTGTAGTGAGTCTCTATGGTGTGTAAGTGATGTGAGTAAGATTTTAGTGGTGTATTGCTCTTTATTAACTCTGTGTGTAACATATGGTTTCATGCTAGATTCTATAGGTATATATTGTGTGTATCGTCTTGGATCAGCAGTCGAGTGTGTAGAGATAGATGTATAAGCTATGGGGTACATGTCGGCGTGAGTAGTATCTTCGATGTGTGTGACACCGGGGGGTGGTTATAGGCGGTATAGTATTAATTTGCGAGGGAATTTATTTGCACTTTTCTTGAGTGAGTGAATTAGTATTCACTTGTGCTATTGCCTCGCGCGTGAGGGTGTGATTGGGGTATATGCTGTGTCTGATAATTGTACGTTAGTTAGAGCGTAAGGGATGATAAATGTGATGGTATATTTTAGAGTAGTTGGATGATGGGGTGAGATCTGACTGTGTCTACTATGTCACTGCTCTTATCTCAGATCGTGATATTGCTAATGTATTAGGTATTAGGCTACTTGGGTGGATGGGTGTATGAGCTGATAATACTGTTGACCTAGATCATTGTCTCTCGATGGATGCTGATCGGGAATGTATATCACTGAGATCCCTCGATCATTAGTTCTAGTAGACTTCTCCAGCGACACCTATATGTACTAGAGTAACGAGTATTTGTCAGGTGTATTATGGGATGTTCCTATTGTTAAGCTAGGGTGAAGTCAAATGTAAGTTGAGTAGATTGTAGTCGAGAATATGTGATTGTGCGAGTTGATAGTGACGGACTAGGAGTGTTCTACATGTGTAGTCTCTTGGTGAGTAGCATTTAGTGAGGTCGAGTTAAGTCGTGTGTTCGTGGGATTATTCATGACATATTGGTAGCTGAGATGCGGTATCAATAGATGGTGGTCGTATAATATATTGATTGATGCGAGAGTTCGAGTGTGGTCCTCTATATGTATGTACGTCAATATATGTAGTGTGGTAGCTAGTGTTGGTGTCGCCCGTGTTATTATGCAGATGAGAGACAAGGGTAGCATATCTAAGGTTGATGCAAGATTATCTGTTTCATAGTAGTCTGTGCAGACTTTATCAAATGACAGATGCAATATGTTCTATCTGACCAGTTTTCTAGTATGCGACTTATTACGATGGCTATGTAGGTGCTTTGGAAGATGATGCTCAGAGATTTCAAGTTCTCGCTCTTGTATGCAGAGTGCTCCTGCAAGCATGAGGTGCAGTCAATTTGGCGAATTCGAATGTTTCATACATAGATATATTCTATGCGATGCAAGTTGCGCTCTTCGTAGATCTAAGCGACTGGCGAGAGACGTGAGTGGCTAGTCCTGATGCTTTCGCGATGGCTATCAGAGTTCGTAGTGCTAGTATCGTATTCAATGTTGGTGGGCTGATGCGAATATCTACAGTAGCATGGTTTCTCATATCTCAAGGATCTATCTCTAGTTCGAGGTCAATCTCGTCATTGGGTTTATGTGAACGTTCTCAGTGTTCAAGTCTTAGAGCGTACTTTCTTAGACTGATCGATCAGGTTCTTGAGAGCTCTCTGGATGCTTGTCGAGCTCCTACGTATGCAGAGTGCTTTTCAATATGCTCTATCCTCAGCTATCAAACTATCAGCTCTTTACGATCAATCTATCTTAGGCTAGAAACTCTCGTAATAATATCTTAGTCGCGAGTTTTTCTTGTGGAGCGGAGCGTGAGTTTAGTACGTGGGATGCTAGTCACTAGAGGTACGTGATGTGTTTAGTACGTCATTGGTTAGATGATGATATGAGACAGAAGCGGTAAGAAGAAGAGGGCAAGTACATATGTACTATTTATAACCAGGTGCACGTGAAGTGGAGAGGCAGGAAAAGTTGAGAATAGTGCGTATAGGAGGCTAGAGGGAGCATCTATCGACGATGATCTACTGGGCATAGTATAGCGAGTGTTTAACAGAGTATAAGGATGTCATCTCTGATATTTAACCTCACTCTGTGCGAGCAGTTATTGATAATACTATTAGTGAGTAGAGAGGGAGATTGAATAGTAGAGTACTATGAGAGTTTTGTGTGTTTTTTTATAACAACTCTCTGGTTATGGGAGTCTTTGGCCTCTCTATCCTGAGAGTTAGATTCAAGTTTGAGAGAAATTTGTCTCAGGTGGAGCTCGGTGAATGGCTGTTTTTATTGAGGGTGCCAGTCTTTAAGAAATAGAAAGATAGCGAGTGGTAGAATAGCAATAAAGGAGTGCGGGAAAGGAGCGTAGGTTTCGTCTAGCTACTTGACAGGAAATAGTTATGGAGTTTTATAGCGTGAGGTTTGTGGTCGATTGATGTACTATCGGGCGTTCATAAGTGTGCATTTGACATAAGATGCGCGTTTGTGTGTATTTCTCTCGGCGAATAAAGAGTTTATCAGAGGCGGTAGTGAAAGACGGTGCTGAGTCGTTGATTATGGAGAGTGCAGGTTTGATCAAAAGAGAGGAAGTAGAAGTTTATATCTATAACTAGAGATGGTAATAATGGTGGAAGTTAGCAGTGGTCGGAACTCTGGAGGTGGAGCGTCTACTATGATATAAGTGAGATAGTTATCGTGATCGCGAGAATGTTCGTGGTATATTGTCAGTGTCGTAACTGTCGAGTAGTTATATATTATATGTTTTTCGGTGACTACGGGGAGCTGCTAGAGAGATCGAGAATGATAATTAGACTCGGATGACACAACCTTATCTAGTGAATAGTGAGTGGTTATATTCTCTACCAGATGCGTCCGTTATTCGCGTATTTCTCTATATAGACTGAAATCGTGTGCGAGAGTTGAGACGTTAAAAGTTGTTGTTTATCTAGAGAGTGTATGGATGTTATTAACTCTGTTTGTCAGCTAGAGGATATCGGATTTCGGATTTGTCACAAGATCTATGATAGAGTGTGTAAGTGGAGGGCGTACTCAGCTTTGTGGTTGATGTTATGATGTGGGATTTCTCTTGAAGATACTAAGCGGTGCTGGGATTTTGTCTCTTTATTGATAGATTATGCGTAGGATAATCTCTTGACAGCTTTTCTGAATTGCTTCGAGTCTGGTGATACTCGAATTTGGTGAGTGATTATGAGAGATCTTGTATATTGAAGTATAGTTAGAGGGAGGTTGATAGGTATGTTATATCAGTGGGACGAAGAAGATAGTATGGAAATCGTAGTGACGCGATAGATAGGTCAATCAGGCGCGAGTAATGAAGATGCACGACGAATGGTGAGCTGGTCTGGGGATAGCTTAGTTGTGCTACTAACTCTATTCAATTTTAGTAGAATAGTTACTCATAATAGCTTCATGAATGATGTTCTTGAATGAGATAGCTGTGACAAAGTTTAGAGAATAGGGTCAGGTGGCAGAACTTTTATTACGCTAATCTATTGTCAATGGGTGTTATGTTCGAATGCGTGGAGTGAATTATGTATATATATACCGGAATTGAGGTCATCTATGTGTGCAGCGAGTATTGCGCGAGTATCTAATTATTGTAAACGAGATTCAGAGTGTAGCAACACTACTATTGGTTTCAGAAGATATGTATATGTAAAGTGTTACTTTGTTGTGACATGATCAACGATCATTGAGATGTTTGATTATGGTTAGAGTAGAATCGTATCACTCAACGTTTAGGAGAGGTATGATAGTCTAAATCATTTAAATGACTATTGTGATAGCGGGTCGATATGGACCTACTTAATATATCAGCAATGAGGCATGTGTGTTATCTTCAAACTATTTATTATCCAGTGCACTACTCTGCTAGATATTCTCTATCTCAAGTTATGATGCGATACTAATCTATTTTCTCGGCACAAAGATTAGTAGGAACATTACTCACAACTCGTCAGAGTGCAGAAGAATCTACAGAGTTCAAATGAGAGAGCATTTCGATTATGGATCAGAGGGGGACGAGAGGTCATGTAGGTTATTTCGAACTTGTAGAATTTATATTATTGCTCTGAGCGGGGGAACTTCACTCTGATGAACGCTAGGAAAGAGGATATCTTGTCTAGAGAAGAGTATATTTTATGGGCGAAGCCGGACACCCTTACTCTTGTCTGCGCGCTGTTCTGACGGTGTGTGTGATAATCACGTTAGATACTTGTGTTAGTTTCAATTATTCTACGATGTGCAATGCAGCGTGACAGTCTTGGACTGTACTTGTCAGAGGTCTTTGGTTCGGTGAGCGTCAAGTGAATCATCTCATTGCTGTAGCACGAGCAGACGACATTAAGTTTTATCTGTTCTCGGGACCTATGATGGAAGTGTCAATCAATCATTAGATCGCACTTATTGATAATCTATCCTATCGAGTCAGAGGCGGAAGAGAATGAAGAGTCGAGCCGATACAGTTGTTTCCTGCATGTAGTGATGATTCTTGAAGGTTAGAGGAGTCCTTTATAACGCGATAGAAGAGGAGATATATTGGCTGTGAGGGCGTCTGACTCTGTGTTGAGAAGATGTTAGAGATTCTGTACAGATCAAAGGCGAAGCTGAGTGCGGCTATGAGGCAGTAGATTCGACGATGCAAGTGGAGTCTGCGGAAGAGTCATTTTACTCCTGAAATATGCTGTCGTGCTCTTGGTATTTAATTTGACATGTGTAGACGGCAAGTGTGGTGTTGGAGGCAGGTACCGCATGTTGAGTGTGTGATGCAGCGGTCGTGGCGTGAGATTATGCGAGCGAGAGAAGTTGCGCTAGCATCGAGACGCACTGCTAGTAGGCATCTTAGACAAGCTAGAGCACTTGTATACTTCCAAGCAAATGAGAGATTGCAGAGTCTCAGTCAGAAGTTCCGACTGAGACGCGGCGTGGGCATCGTACGGTATGAGTATATTCGCTGTGGCTCTAATGAGAGTTCATGTAGTGCTAGGTGTCTAGTGATAGACGGTTGGTAGTGTGAGGTATAGATAGTCTATGATGTAGTTAGGATGTCAGAGAGGTTCTATCGTAGGTTGAGCGTCTTAGATAGGTAGTATTGTGAGAGAGGAATTATGCATGGTCGAGAAGTTTATTTATATAAGGTATTTGTTACTGTCGGTTGTTGATCTTGATTGGCCGGTTGTTCGCACACATTGTATATATTGGTATATATAGTGATGAGCAGGTGAATTAGCGTGTGGATGATATTGAATTTCTCTTATTGATATGTCAACATTTTATGCGACTAAAAGCGCTAAAATATGATCCGGAGCATAGGTCCGCTAATCACTGTTGGTGCTGGTACAAGATACCTAGAGAGAGTCTTGGTGCAAGGCTACTTCGGCAATTTTACCGGTAATGTATATCTCGGACTCTACCATTGAGCGAGTCATAGTTAGCGAAGGATCTAGTCTATGCACTAATATGGTTCCTCAGATAATTGGGAGGACATATAGGAGAGCAAATCTCATTCACTCAGCGCCGCGTTCCCTCCGTGAATATATCGCGTCGATATTATACCGAGATATTGAAGATTTTGAACACAAGATCTCGCGGAACTCACGTAGATTTTCTCGACGAATTTACTCTGAAAATGTACAAGTATGATTAGGCGAGGAAGTAGTCCCTGTCCTATTATTTTCGATCATTTGTTATCGAAAAGTCTACATGTGATGCTTACAGAGATAGCGGCCAACATTTTCGTGAGATTAGGGCAGAAGCTTATTACACATGACCTATCTCATTGGGACTAAGTTTTACACAGATCCCTATCGAAGAGCCGTCGGCGCTCGTGAATAGATTCTCCTGAAGATGTGGCCAAAATGGTAGTTTATATCAGGACGGTCTCGCAAACATATACTTCAAATTTAGCGCAAAATTACTCAAGTTAGTATGATCACTCAAGATGCCCAAGAATGTTATAGCTAGTTTATTATAAAGCGTTATCTGAGTTATTATCCTAAAGAGATTACACAATTTCTATTCAGCTGAACATATCTCGCTTGAAATATCTGTCTTCGTATTAATGTGGGTGCGCCTACTGATATTCGTCAAAATATAGTTGTTGTTGTATCTCCGTCGCGTCGAACAATGTTCCTGGAAGAGTTTGCCGAAGTAGTTGGTGCCTCAATTAGCAATTCTGATAACTGAAATCCGTATAGAAACTTATGTTTCTCAGACATTTAGCATCTATCTTTGTGACATAAGTAGCCCGAAAAGGATTCTGTTGGTCTCTATATTAGTACTGTCAGATGTGTTCGCAAATCCACTGTAGAAATTTCCACTGAGGATGATACATATCTGACGATACTCGCGCGGTGGGAGATAGTTATTCTCAGAGTGTATCTGATATTTTGTACTGGACATCAGATCCCAAAGTAGTGTCTCCGAAGCACGAGGTATCTCTTATGCTCTAGCGCGAGAATATAAGCCTAAGGAATTTATCTAACAGACGAATGCAATCTGACTATCTTTGGTTTCTGCTCTGCGTATCTGAGCAGAATCTGAATCTAGTAGCAGAGCAGCGGTAGCACTGGAGAAGAAGAATGTGAAGATTTATAGGTCTAGAGATTTAAATATCAGATTTAATTGATCTCCTCTATCTTTATGCTGAAGCGAATTCGGTGCGGACGCGTGTGATAGTAAAATTAGTTTTGACTAGTGTGTCTCTATTTTCGTTAGAACAGTCAGTGTTATCACTCTTGATAAAAGTGACTATATCACGGAAGTGGTAGAAATTTCATGAAAACAAGAGTGCAATTACATCTGAAAAGGTATCACAGTCACGAGATTCGATGTGTCTATATAATCTGAGCGATGGCTGTGGGCTTGGTGGCTGGAAGCTGAGTGTATATGTGGATCGACCTAGATATTATCTCGGAGCGAGTATCCTGGTACGCGATTCGAATTAGAAGGATAGAGGATGTTGTTTTGGTGTGGGGTTGTGTGTTCGGGGGGGGGTTGTGTTGTGTGGGTGGGGGGGGTGTGGTGGGGGTGGGTTTTTGTGGGGGGTGGGTTGGGGTGGGGTTTTTGGGGTTGTGGTGGGTGTGGTGGTTGGTGGTTGTTGGTGGGTGTGGGGTGGAGTTTGGTGGGTGTTTGGTGGGGGTGGTGTGGTGGGGTGTGTGGGTTTTTGTGGGTGGTGGTTGTTGTGGGTGTTGTGTGGGTGGGGGGTTGGTGGTGGTGGTGTGTGGGGTTGGTGGGGGGTTTGTGGGGTGTGTGGTGTTGGGGTGTTGGGTGTGTTGTGTTGTGGGTTTGGGTGGGTTGGTGGGTGTGGGGGGGGGGGTGGTTTTGTGGTGTGGGGTGTTGGTGTGGTGGGGGGGGTGTTGTGGTTTGTGTGTGTGGGGGGGGGGGGTGGTGGGGGGTTGGGGTGTGTGGGGGTGGTGTGGGTGGTTTGTGGGGGTGTTGTGGTGTGTTTGTTGTGTGTTTGTGGTGTGGGGTGGGGTTTTGTGGGGGTTGGTGGGGGGGGTGGTGGTTTGTGGTTGTGTTGTGGTGGGTTTGGGGTTGTGGTGGTTTTTTGGTGGGGTGGTGTGGTGTGTTGGGTGGGTTGGTGGGTGGGGTGTTGGGTGTTGGGTGGGGTGGTGGGTTGTTGGTGGTGTTTGGGTGGTTGTGGGGGTGGTGTGGTGGTGTTGGGGGGGGGGGGTGGGTTGTGGGTGGTGGGGTGTGGTTGTGTGTGGGGGGGTTTGTGGGGGGGTTGGGGTTGGGGGGTGGGGTGTGTGGGTGGTTTGGTGGGGGGTGTGGGGGTGGGGGGGTGGGGTGGTGGTTTGTTGGTGGTGGGGGGTGGTTTGTGGTGTGTGGGGGTGGTGTGGGTGGTGGGGGGTTGGTGTGTTGTGGTGGGTGGGTGGGTTGGTGGTGGGTGGGTTTGTGGTGTGGGTGGTTGGTTTTGGTGGTGTGTGGGTGTTGTTGGGTGGGTGTGTTGGTGTTGTGGGGTGTGGGGGGGGTGGGTGGTTGTTTGTGTGTTGTGTTGTTGGGTGGTGTTGGGTTTGGTTGGTGGGGTGGGTGGGTGGGGGGTGGTGGTGTGTTGGTGGTGGGTGGTTGGGTGGGGGGGGTGTGGGTTTGTGGGTTTTGGTGTTGTTGTGTTGTTGGGTGGTGTGTGTTGGGTTTGGTGGGGGTGTTGGTGGTGTGGGGGGGTGGTGGGTGTGGGTGTGGTGTGTGGGTTGGGGTTGGGGGGTGTGGTGTGTGGTGGTGGTGGTGGTGGGTGGGTGGGGGGGTGTTGGTGGGGGGGTGGGTGGTGTGGGGTTGGGTGTGGGGGGTGTGGGGGTTGGTGGTGGTGGGGGGTTTTGGTGTGTTTTGGGGTGGGTGTGTGGGGTGGTGGGGGGGGGGTGGTGGTGTGGTGGGTGTTGTGGGTGGTGGGGTGGTTTGGGTTGGTGGTGGGTGTGTTGGGGGGGTGGTGGGTGGTGGTGTGTGGTGGGGGGGTTGTGGTGGGGTTGTGGTGGTTGGTGGTGTGTGTGGTGGTGTTGGTGGGTGTGTTGTTGGGGGTGTGTTGGGTTGTTGGTGTGGGTGGTGTGGTGGGTGGGGGTGTGGGGGTGTGGTGTGTGGGTTTTGGTGGGTGGGGTGGGTTGTGGTGGGTGTGGTGTGGGGTGGTGGTTTTGTGGGGTGGGGGGGGTTGTGGGGGGTGTGTGGGTTGTGTGTGTGTTGTGGGTTTTGGGTGGGTGTGGGGTGGTGTGTGGGTGGTTTGGGGGGGGGGGGTGGTTTGGTGGTGTGTGGTGGGGTGTGTGGGTGGGTGGGGTTGTGGTGGTGGTGGTTGGGGTTGGTGGGTGTTTTTGGGTGGGGTTGGGTTGGTGGTGGGTGGGGTGGGGGTTGTGTGTGGTGTGGTTGTGGTGTGTGTTTGGTGGGTTGGGGTGGGTGTGGTGGGGTGTGTGGGGTGGGGGGGTGGTTGTGGGGTGTGGGTTTGGTGGGGGTTGGTGTTGTGGGTGTGTGGGTGGTGGTGTGGGTTGTTGGGGGGTGGTGGGTGTGTGGGTGTTGGGTGGGGTTTGGGTGGGGTGGGGTTGTGGGGTTGTGGTGTGGTTGGTGTGTGTGGTGTGGTGGGTGGTGGGGTGGGTGTGTGTGGTGTTGGGGGGGGTGTTTGTGTTGTGTGTTTGTGGGTGTGGGTGTTGGTGTGTGGTGTGTGTGGTGGGGTGTGTGGTGGTGGGTGGTTGTGGGGGTTTGGGGTGGGGGTTGGGGTTTGGGGGGTTTGGGGTGTTGGGTGTTGTGTGGGTGTGGGGTGGGGTGTGGGTGGGTTGGGGGTGGTGTTGGTGGTTGGGTTGTGTTGGTTGTGTGGGGGTGGGGGGTGGGGTTTGGTTGTGTGGTGGGGTGTGGGTGGGTGTGGGGGGGGGGGGTGGGTGTTGGGGGTGTGGGTTGTGGGTGGGGGGTGTGTGGGTGTGGTGGGGTGGTGTGTTGGGTGTTGTTGGGGTTGGTGGTTGTGTGTGGGGTGTGGGTGTGGGGTGGGTGGTGGGGGGGTGGGTGGGGTGGGGTGTGGGTTGTTTTGGGGGGTGTGGGTGTGTTGTGGGTTGGGGTTGGGTGGGGTGGTGGGGTGGTGGGTGGTTGGGGGGTTGGGGTGTGGGGGGTGGGTGTGTTGGGGGGTGTGGGTGGTGGGGGTTGGGGGTGTGTGGGTGTGGGTGGGGGGGTTGTGTGGGTGGGGGGTGGGGTGGGTTGTGTGGGGGTGGTGGGTGGGGTGTGGTGGGGGTGGGGGTGGTTGGTGTGGTTGTGGTGGTGGTTGGTGTTGGGGGTGTGGTGGGTGTGTGGTGGGTTTGGTGGGGGGGGGGTGGGGGGTGGTGGGGTTGTGTGGGTGGGTGGGGTGGTTGGGGGGTGTGGTGGATGGGGGGTTGGTGGGGGGGTGTGGTTGGGGGGTGGGTGGTGTGTTGGGGTGGGGTGGGGTTGGGGGTTTGGGGGGTGGGGGGGTGGTGTGGGGGGGGTTGGGTGGTGGGGTGTGGGGTGTTGGGGTGTGGGGGGTTGGGTGTGGTGTGGGGGGTGGGGGGTTTGTGGTTTGTGTGGGGGTGGGGGGGTGGTGGGGGTGGTGGGTGGTTTGGGGGGGGTGGTGGGTTTGTGGGGGTTTGGGGGGTTTGGTGTGATGGGGGGTGTTGGGGGTGGGGGGGTGGTGGGGGGGGGTGGGGGGGTGGGGTGGGTGTGGGTTGTGGGGGTGGTGTTGTGGTGGGGGTGGGTTTGTGGTGGTGGTGGGTTGTTGGTGGTGTGGGGGGGTGTGGGTGGGTGTTGGGGTGGGGTGGTGTGGGGTGGGTGTGTGGGGGTTGGGGTGGGGGTGTTGGTGTGTTGTGGTGGTGTGTTGGGTGTGTGGGGGTGGTTTGGGGGTGGGGTGTTTGGGGTGTGGGGGGTTGTGGTGGTGTGTTGGGGTTTTGGGGGGTGGGGGGGTGGTGTGGTTTGGGGGTTGGGTGTTGGGGTGGTGGGGGGGTGGGGGGGGTGTGTTGGGTGGGTTTGGGGGGTGGGTGGTGGGTGTTTGGTGAGTGGGTTGGGGTGGGTGGGGTTGTTGGGGGTGGGGTTGATGTTGGTTGGTGGTGGGGTGGTGGGTGTTTGGTGTGGGTGTTGGGGGGGGGGGGGTGTTGTGGGTGGGGGTGGTGGGGTGGGTGTGTTGGTGGGGTTGTGTGTTTGGGGGGGGTGGTGGGTGTGTGTGTGTTGTGTGGGGGGGTGGGTTTGTTGTGGGTGGTGTGTTTGGGGGTGGGTTGTGTTTGGTGTGGGGGGTTGTGGGTGGGGTGGTGGTTTTGGTGGGTGTTGTGGGGGGGGTTGTTGGGGTTGTTGTGGTTGGGTTTGGTGTGTGGTATTTTTGGGTGGTGGGGGGTATGTGTGTGTTGGTGTGGGGGGGGGGTGTTTGGTGGTGTGGGGTGTTTGGGGGTTGGAGGGGGGGGGTTTATGTTTTTTGGGGGGGGGTGGGGGTGTGGGGGGGTGGGGTGGGTTTGTGGGGGGTTGGTTGGGGTTGTTGTTGGGTTTGTGTTGTGTTTTGTGGGTTGTGTGGTGTTTTTTGTTGTTTTTGGGGTGTGTTTGATGTGGGTTGTGTGGGTGGGGTGGTTGTTTTGTGTGGTGGGTTTTGTGTTGTTTTGGGGTGGGGGGGTGTTGTTGGGTGGGGGAGGGGTGTTGGGGGGGTGGGGGGGGGGTGGTGGGTGTTTGTGGGGGGGTAAGAGGATGGTGGGGGGGGGTTGGGTTTGGGTGGGTTTGATTGGTTGGTGTTTTGTTGGGTTGTGTGTGTAGTGGGTGGGTGGGGGTTGTGTGTGTGGGAGGTTGGGGGAGGGGTTTGTGGTGGTTGTGGTGGTTTGGGTGTGTGGTGTTGGTGGGTGTGTTGGGGGGTTTGTTGTGGTGGGTTTGGGTAGGTTGGGGGGGAGTGGTGGGTTTGGTGGTGGGGTTGGTGGGGGGGGGTTGTGGTTGTGTGGTGGGGTGGTTTTTGGGTGGTGGTTTGGTGGTTGTTGGTGGGTGTGGGGGTGGTTGTCAAATTCTCTAGTTAATTAGCGCGGAATAGTATCGTGCGGAGGGTTAGTGAGCGTAAGAGTAATTGTCCCCCGTCGACTGATACATTCGAAATCGCAGATTGATCGTCGGTTATATTGAGGTGACTATAATATTTCGAGTGAAATTTGTCGCGACGTGAAGATTATCTATAGCTATAAGAACAATGTGGGTCTAAAATGGATATTTATCTCAAGAAATAGAGATAGATGTAGCGTGGACTATAATAGCAGAGCGTGACAAGGGATAGTCAGTTAGACTTACTTTGTCTATTGTGAATTCGACGATCATAGTGTGTCGCGAATATTTTGGCTTGGCAATTGCTACGTTAGAGATATCATGTATGGTGTAGAAGATCGTTGTATGTACAGAAGCGACAATTGTGAATAGGAGAAACACTATTTATCTCTCAACATTTCTTTGTTGGTCTGCGTCAGGGGATCACGCATAGGTATGGGTTCGTCTAATTTAGTATGACTGGTGCAGAGAGCGTTAGTGTGGTGTCTCATTTTGAGAATTGATATAAAGTCAGAGGTACTATTTTTTTATCCACTAGCAAAGGTTTTCTGTTATGTCTCGCGCGAGTTGCCCGTTGTTCAATTCTCAATTGCCTAACTTATGAGGTATTGACGTATTCGTGCTGATAGCGTGTATACTTGGAGTTGATCTTCGTCTCCGGTGAGAGGTCGTGAGTCTCGTGTAGGCGTGGATCAGTGATCCTAGGAGTCTCTGTGTACGTTTGTAATATTTGTGTTTATTTTGATCGCGGTGGCGAGCGAAGGTGTGTGCGGTGAATTATGAGATTGATGGAGACTAGCGAAGATCTATCTAGGTTATTCCAATAATAGCTCTAGATTCGGTGTCTCATCGTAGCTATATGTTACGTGAATATCTGAATTCATCGGTTTGCGCTAGGTGGCTTCGAGATGTTCTATTCGCGATGATTATCCGAGTATAGAGAGCACTCGTATGAGACTCCATGAGATGTATTAGAGGCGTGCGAAGATCTCAGCGTGTATTGTTATTCAGGAGTACGGTTATATGTTGACATAGCTACACTGTGCGCTAGGCGGTATGTAGTGTCGGAAATTTACATGTTGAGAAATTTAATGTATATAGAGATAGAGTACAGTAGGTGGGTCAGGATGAGAGCATTATGAGTGTAGGTGATATATAAGAGTAGAAGGTCTATACTCTACTATCGAGGCTGCAGATCTGGTAATGAAATTTTTACTACGGGGTTGTGTAGTCGAGTATTGAAGGATAAAATAGTTTGTAGTGCGATATATGTAAGTTGTGATACTGTGAGTAGATTTTCACTAATTATTTGTGAGATAGATTGTTGATGTTAACAGCAATTCTTCTATTCTCTGTACAGATGGAGTTGTATCATTTTTTGATCTCACAGTTGACTAGTCTGAAGTGAAGGTTATGTCAAGATACATTGTACATGTACAAAGATTATATGGAGATAGGTGTGGAGTGGTAGAGGCTGCAGGATGCAATTTATTTTATAGCGAGAGTAGATGAAGGACAATTTCATGAGTAGAGAGATTTTGTTATTTGCTTCTTTCAGGATCGCGTATGTCGTAGTAGAGACTGTGACTGGAGTATCCTTTATCTATATATTAGTGTGAGAGCTTAGATGCGATGAGTGATATATCTACAAGGCGTGCTCGACACCTCTATATAACTATGTTTAGAGCGGTCTTCTCTCTGCTTTAGGTGATGAGAACCTAAGCCGAGGGGTCTAGAATTATGTGAGGTATGTAGATGGGAGAGAGGTTTTATGATCAGTATTCAGGGGGTGGTATTAAAGTGTCTCGAGCTGCTAATTATGAGAGTATAACTAGTTGGTAGTGTGCATGTATGAGCGGATGATGATCGGAGGTCCTAGTAGAGCCTATATATAGAATAGATTATAGCAGCTTGCTGAGGAGACATTATAGAGGGCCGTCGGAGTTACTCGAGACTGATAGATAGTAGTCATGATAGATTTCAGTAGTCTGGGTCTATAGAGACCGTAGTCTCCGTAGGATGGATGGAGGGAGGTGCCGGGGTGGGGTGTGGGGTTGTGTGGTGGGGGGTGGGGGGGGTTGTGGGTGTTGGGTGGTTAGGTTGGGTTGTGGTGGTCTAGTGTCTAGTATAGTTGGATATAGACCTACTCTCCTAGATAGATTATCTGGTATATCACACTACTATGGTTGAGTGAGTATATGATAACACGCTAACTACCGTTATATAGGTGTAGGTGTGTAGCGATAGAGATCTCATTGATGATGGTCTAGAATACGGCTGTCTCTCCTGTTCGTGACTCGGAGAGTAGACATAAGACGCAGAAATCTGGATCTCTGTAAGCCTAACAGTATCTCTATAGTACAGAGTAGAGTCTCACTGGAGCGAGCCATGAAGTGGTGTACGAGTCAATTGTGGAATATACATTGTGACCGAGTGCAGTATATCGTTAACTTTGATTAGCATTCTCAGTCTCTGCCAAGAGTGTTCGAGTTTATCTCTCTGTTGCGCTGTGGCAAGATATCAAGATATCTTGCGCTAGAGTTGCGCCCGAGGCGAATAGGAAGAGTCTTGCTGTGCCGTATCTGACGTGTATATCTATGTGGTTCTCGTGAGGATAGGTATCAGAATAGAGTGATTCGAAGTTATGTTGTGGATGCTATAGGTCGTTAGGGTGGTCCATGAGATCATCTGTTGTGTCATAGTACGCGACAGATTCTATGCGCCGATATGTAGAGGATGATCTCTCATGTTAGCGTGCTTAGAGCTGTATTGTGAGTATGATATTTACGGATAAGAGGTTAGTTGTATGTGCAGAGAGGTCTTAGGTTCTGAGCGGCGTAGCTATATCTGGGCGAATTATTGAATTCGATTGAAGTGTCTCTATCAAAGGATTGGTAATCTTGTGATGACATGCTGTGGTTCGTAGTGCATGATATTATTTACTGCTACTCTCGTCGGTCTGGAGTCTCATGTTGGTGGAAGCGCGTAATCGGTGATACTTCGAGATAACGATCTGCGAATATTTTTTAGATAGTACATGGTATTATCTCGCGTGAGGTGTTTAAAATATATTATGTTAAAGCGGAGAGGATTACTTGTGGACATCACTTGTGTGATATTAGTGAGTCAGGCGGTAATAGAGGAATCGTATCATTTGATTTAGTATGTGTTAGACAGTATCGTGGTTAGATGTCACGAACTGGGTGCTCGTCATTTTACGTATAAGAGAGTCTCTAATTCTCTCTGTTTGTTGAAGTGATATTAATAATTATGCAGGACAGTAGATACATAGGTATGTTTAACCTTAGTAGTTAAGAGTAGGCTAGAATAAGTTGTAGAGATCACTGACTTGATTGGTGAGAGTGTGAGTGAGTCACCTAGTGCGTGTTTTCACTAAGTAAGTAGATCTAGGTGTTAATGTGAGTCATGCGGACGTGCATGTGATACTTGTCTAAATATAGAGGAGATGTGTGAAGTAGGGGATGAGATAAGCTAAACATAGACTTAATAGAGTATAGAGAATGCAATTGGATATACATATTTAAATAAAAACAGAGATACAGGAGAGCGTTATAATTGTGGAAGAAATTTAATACTACAGATCTATAATAGTGGGATAAGTGAACACAGAACTCAATTAAGCAATATACTAGACTATCGAATCATTGACTAGGGAGTGTGTGAGGAAGGGAACTCTAATTCTGTCTATAGAAGACTTGTGAGATAGTCTCAAAGATCTAAGAAATCTCAGTGTACGATAGGAAATAGGTGAGGGCGAGAGACTCTCGCGCAGATGAATGAAGACGTCATACTATAAGAGTCGATGCTTGATACGCATTCTTGAGATCTGAACTCAGTTCAGTATTAGGAAGAAGTGTAAATAGAAAGTTATCAGAATAATTAATAATATCGTTAAAGGGATTTATTTAAATTACTCTTTGAGTGATACATCTTACTCTCATGGAGCGTCTCTCAGGATATCTAATATTGAAGATTGAATAATAGTGAGCGCGGGGTGACGAGCGAATCACCTAAAATGTCTGATAGTGGACATGTCTCTAAGAGTTTAGCAGTATTTATGAGTTCTATTATACTAATCTGACAGACGGAATATATGTATTTATACTACGCGAGATTAGGCCTGAGTATAGCGATATCTGATATCTCTCGTCCTAAGTATAACATCTCTGTATATTATGAAGGAACACGTGCGCTTGCGAGTATTATGCTTATCGACTTCTTGAGCTTAGTGAATATTCGTCGTGTGATCGTGCCCGCATTAGAAAGTGTGCGCGGAGCAGTAGAATGACGTCTAATGATCAAGTTATCTATTGTACGAGCGGGTGAGCCTATCAGGCGGAGTTGCGTAGTTTGCTAGCGCAGTTTATTTAATCACGACCGCTGTGAGGTCTACTCGCTCGCGTTGTGTATAGGCGCTTTTAAGTTGATGCTCTAAGTGTAGTGATGGTAACGGCTCAGCTGCTTACAGCATTGTTAGATTACTATCGTGTAGTTAAGTATTCTCTTGTGCGTTTCGGACTTGCATCATATCGGAGTCGGGTGGTAGGTATCAACGCCAGGTTGTATCAGTTCTTGTGTGTGTTTATCTGCGTGGGTAGTTATATTCTGATCCTTCGTGAGATATTAGCCTTCTGCGTTGAAATTGCAAATGTCCTTAATTCACTACTTTTATTGAGTATTATATACACATCACCCGCGACGTGTGTGGCGGGTCGGTGGTTGAGTTATGCTGTGCAGGGTTCTGGAAATAAAAATCGCTGGGGCTGTTGCTTCGCGGAACGTTTTTTAATAAATGAAAACCCTGATGATTTTACTTCATCGTTCTGTTGAAACGTTATCGTATCAATGTTTTTGATTTACTTGAACATTTGTATAGCAAACGAAAAATATGTATCTTTTGTTACTAAAACATTTTGTTATCCTCTCGCTTTTATTTCGTGATACTTCAAAAATGTTATATTTTTTCAAACTATTCTATATTTTAACAATATAGTAAAAAATATAAAAAGATTTAAAAATAAAAAAATATAGAATTCTGTATTTCAATAATATAGTTAAAAATAAAAATATTAAATAAAGTTGAATAAAAAGGATTAATTAAAAAACGTTTAGAGACATATTTTAATACAAAGATAGTGCATTTTAATACTAAACATATAAACGTTCAATGCGTACATAATTTGAAAATAAAAATAGGGTAGAGAAATAAACAAATAATGAAAAATCATAGTTTTTTATTTTGATAAAAATTAACACAGATTTGTTAGAATAAATAAACTGAACCATGATTGATATTTAATGTAAAAAGTTAGCTGTTAACTGTATTCGTCTTTTGAACGACTATAGTAACCTTTACTCACGAAAGGGTTGGTTTTTTGTAAGTACAGAGAAAACATAAAGGTCAACCTTGTTATTTTTCCTTTTTTTTTTTTAAGAGAATGGCACACCTTTTTTTATAAAGATCAATTCTTCGAAGCATTGCGCGTAAAGTGTTATCAAGATATAATGTTACAAGTTAAAAGAGATCAATAGTTCTTCAGGTACTCCAAGTTTAAAGGCGAGACTTCAAATCTTCAGATTTCTAAATTCCCAACTTCTCAAATCCCTGAATTTTCTTTACAACCCCTAAATTTTAAAGTACATAAATTTCCTATTTTCCAAATTTCGAAACACACATATTCCCAAAGTTCTAATCTCTTAAATTCCCAAATTTTCAACCCCTAAATTTTGAAATACACAAATTCCTTAATTTCCAAGTTTTCAAACTCCCATACTCCCAAAGTTCTAATCTCTCAAATTCCTAAATTCCCAAATTGCCAACTTCTCAAATCCCGAATTCCCAAATTTACAACCCCTAAATTCTGAAATACACAAATTGCCCAAACTCCATATTTCCAAATTCCCATGTTCCCAAATTCCTAAATTCCCAAATTGCCAACATCTCAAATCTCTTAATTCCCAAATTTACAACCCCAAAATTCTGAAATACCCAAATTGCCCAATCTCCATATTTCCAAATTTCCAAATTTTCAACCCCTAAATTTTGAAATACACAAATTCCTTAATTTCCAAACTCCCAAACTTCGAAACTCTCAAATCCTCAAAACCCCAAATTCCCAAACCCCAACCTCAAAATTCGAAAATACCATAACAAATTGATTGAAACATTAAACAACCTCCCGTTGTATCTCCTACACTTATAAAAAAGCAATTTTCATTGTTCTAACAGTCAACACAAACTAATACAAAATAAATCTCGTTATTTACTATCTACGTGCGAATTGAGTCACACGAATCCCCATCGAATTCCAACGGATCAACCCGGGGCAAGGGTGCGTTTCATTGTCGTTCACTCACAATATCTATGAAAAGCATTCGATGTCTGATTGAAATAGGTATCGTTGGCTGCCACGAGCTATTCTTTTGTTTCACAGATAGAACGAGTGACACTTTATTTCGACTTATTGTTCACGGATTCTTTGATAACAAATCGTATCATCGTCTTTGGCGACGAGCTGAAAAATGAAGGAGGCTCATTGTTATTCCACTTTTCTTTCTTTTTTTACTATAAATTAATTGATTTCTGTTGCTACAGGAAGAATTGCAGTTTCATTATTTATTCATTTATGATACATTTTATCGAATACTTTCGCAATATTTTACAGTATATTATCAAATTTGTAGGTTGCCATATTTGTGGACCATGAAATTCGTAATCTTCAGATTTTCAGAAACATACACCCTTCAATTTTTGCGTACCAAAATTCATACAACACCAAATCCTTACATTCTTTATTATGCATCTTTATTATACATCTTCAAATTGTTACATACCTAAAACCCCACATTCCCAAATTACTACGTCCCCAAATCGCTATATCCTCAAATTTCTACATTTTCAAATTGTTACATTCCTAAATCCCTACATCCTCAAATCGTTGCATCCTCAAATCCCTACATCCCCAAGTTTCTACATCTCCAAAACGCAACATCCCCAAATCACCACATTCCCAAATCGTTACATCCCCAAATCGTTGCATCCCCAAATCCCTACATTCCCAAATTTCTACATCCCCAAATCCCCACATTCCCAAATCGTTACATCCCCAAATCGTTGCATCCCTAAATCTCTACATCCCCAAATTGGTACGTCCCAAAATCGCCATATCCCCAAATTCCTACATCCCCGAATTCCTAAATTTTAAAATCGTTACACCCCTGAACCCCTACATCCCCGAATCCCTACATCCCCAAATCCCTACATCCCCAAATCCCTACATCCCCAAATCGGTACGTCCCAAAATCGCCATATCACCAAATTCCTACATCCCCAAATACCTAAATTTTAAAATCGTTACATCCCCAAATCCCTACATCCCCAAATCCCTACATCCCCAAATCCCTACATCCCCAAATCCCTACATCCCCAAATCCCTACATCCCCAAATCCCTACATCCCCAAATCCCTACATCCCCAAATCCCTACATCCCCAAATCCCTACATCCCCAAATCCTTACATCCTCAAATCCCTACATCCCCAAATCCCTAAATTTCCAAATCGTGACATCCCCAAATCCCTACACCCCCAATTCCCTACATCCCCGAATCTTCACCTTCCGAAATTCCTAATTCATCTTTAAACCTGTTAGTAAAATAATAGAACATAAAATAAAAAAGTGACTCAATAAATGTAATTTAATTTCAAGTTTGAGACGACTTTACTTGGATTTTGATAGTAGTATCATTATTGTTATCGATGTAATACACCGGTGAATACTATTGAGAAAGAAATGAATACCATCCTGTCAATCAATAATGATGTTGTTGTTGCGATAATAATAGAATCTGTACTGATCTTTAGCCTCATACAAAAATAACTTCAAGGTAAGTAAATATCGTAATACATCAAAATGAAAGTGTTGTGAATGAATGTTGCCCCACCATCATAAATAATGAACATAAAAATCGATATCGTGAAATTTAACGTTTCAGGTGTTTCATATAATTGGTTTTCAATTTATCTAAATATTTGCCTAAGTGAAAATTGAATGCGATCCGAAATAATTTGAATAATTTATTGTTATTCAGGAAAGTAGGTACATAAACATTGTAATATTAATAAAATCGAATCAATTTATATTCCTTAATTATGTACAGTTGCATAATTGATTTATTTACTGTTGAATTAAGTACACATAATAATTATATGACGAATAATTACTACAAACGAATATATCGTATTAATTACAGAATACACAAGATAAATAAAGTGAGATCAATTTGTAAATTTTTCATTTAAATAATGATTTCAAAAATAATAAAATTGTAAAAGCAAAGAAAATACAACCACAACAACGTATCATCCTTTTCTAATAATAAAACTTAAATGCATCACAGAATTATTATACACAAATCAGTTAATTTTAACAACACCTTATCCCATCGTCCCGAGAACCAACGGGTTAAGTTTCACCCTTTAGGAGAATCAAACGACTCTCGGGAAAAAGGGTTCAGCCCCGACTCATCTTTCATCAGCCATATTTTTAGAACAGTTTACGATGTTGCTTTAAAACGCAGTACCCTCGTGGACACGTTGTGTATACTGGTTAAACGAAATCATGCCATATATACGATAGTCGACAAAAATCGTGTCAAACCATAAAGGGTTAGTTCGACACACAACTATTCTATAAATAACACTGGGCTTACAGTCACTCCAGTGTTAATAATTTTTTACTGATAAATTATTTTCATTTTTGCATCAGAGATTTTGGGAAATTAATGTCAGGGTAATATTTTCAATTTACAAATTTTTTATTTTCAATATTATACATTTTCATATTTTCAAGTTTACAAATTTTCTAATTTTTGAATCATTTTCAAATACACAATTTCAAAAATTTCCATCTTCACAAATAACTACATCCCCAAATTCCTAAATTTCCAAATTTCTATCTTCCCAAATAGCTACATCCCCAAATTCCTAAATTTCCAAATTTCCACCTTCTCAAATTCCTAAATTCCCAAATTTCCATCGCCCCAAATACCTAAATCCCCAAATTCCTAAATTCCCAAATTTCCATCTTCCCAAATACCTAAATCCCCGAATTCCTAAATTCCGAAATTTCCATCTTCTCAAATTTCCATCTTTCCAAATTTCCACCTTCTCAAATTCCTAAATTCCCAAATTCCCATCTTCCCAACTCCTCAATTTCCAAATCCCTAAATCCCCAAATCCACAAATTTCCAAATCCCTAAATCCCCAACTTCTCAAATTTGCAAATTCCTAAATCCCCAAATCCTGAACTTTACCAATTCCCTAAATCCCCAACTTCTCAAATTTGAAAATTCCTAAATCCCCAAATCTTCAAATTTCCAAATCCCTAAATCTCCAACTTCTCAAATTTCCAAATCCCTAAATCTCCAACTTCTCAAATTTCCAAATCCCTAAATCCCCAACTTCTCAAATTTCCAAATCCCTAAATCCCCAAATGCTCAAATTTCCAAATTCCTAAATCCCCAAATCCTCAAATTTCCTAACCCCCTAAATTTCGAAATTTGAAAATTGCGAATCATAAGCCGTCGATACCCAGAAGCTTCTCTCCACAGTAATCGAGAGAAATTGTAGCACACAAATAATTGCATTAATGACACTTAATTACATCGTGTATTAGTTCAAGGGTTGCACTTGAACAAGAGGAAAACGGCGAATCATTTCTCGCGGTAATGAAAGTTAATAAAAGTGAATCGAGGAGGCAGGCATCCTCGAAAATAGACGTCGTTTTCATCTGTTCAAGTGGCAACCCTTGAACTAATACACGATGTAAATAAGAGTGTCATAAATGCAATATTGAGTGCTACCAATTTCTCTCGTGATTACTGTAGGAGAGAAGCTTCAGGTATGCGACGGGCTTATGATTCGCAATATAACAATTTCAGTAATTAGGGTTAGGTAAATTTGAGGATTGTGGGAATTTAGGATAGTTAGGAGATTTAAAAATTTAAAAATTGAGCATTGGGATTTAGGGATTTGGAAATTTGAGAGTAGGGGATTTAGGGATTTGGAAATTTAAAGAAGTTGGAGCTATAGGGATTTGGAAATTTAGAAGTTGAGATTTAGGGATTTGGAAATTTTTGATGAATATTTGGGGGATTTTAGGAATTTTCTCAAATATAGAGAAGTTGGGGATATAGGGAATGGGTAAAGTTCAGGATTTGGGGATTTTAGAATTATGCAAATTTGAGAAGTTGGGATTTAGGATGTTGTGAAGTATATTGGTTTTGGGATTTAGGGATGTTGGAAAATGAGGAGTTGGGAAGATGTGAATTTGGGAATTTAGGAATTTTGAGAAGGTGAAATTGGTAAAGATGGAAATTTGAGAATAGATGGAAATTTCGGAATTTAGAAGTTCGGGGATTAAGGTAATTTGGAAGATGGAAATTTTGGATTCTGTAGGAATTTTGAGGATTTAGGTATTTGGGCGATGGAAATCTTGGAATTTAGGAATTTGAGAAGGTGGAAATTTGAAATTAGGAATTTGGGGATGTAGGCTATTTGGGAAGATAGAAATTTGGAAATGTTAGGAATTTGGGATTTAGTTATTTGTGAAGATGAAATTTTTGAAAATTGAGTATATTTTGAAAATGATTCAAAAATAGAAAATTTGTAACTAGAAAATATGAAAATGTATAATATTGAAATAAACAAAATTGTAAATTGTGAAAATATTACCCTGACATTAATTTCCCCAAAAAAGGTTAGGTGGGGGAAACAAAAAAAAAAATAAATAAAAGATAATAATAAGGGGGTAAAAAAAGGAATATAGTAGTCAAAGAGAATGAGAGAGGTGGGGGGGGGGTGGGTGGGTTGTGGTGTTGGTGGTTGGGGGGGGGGTTGGTGGTGTGGGTTGTTGGTGTTGGGGGGGGGGGTGGTTGTGGTGGGGGTGTGTTGTGGGTGTTGGGGTGGTTGGTTGTGGGGGGGTGTGGGGGTTGGGTTGGTTGGGGGGGGGTGGTTGGTTTGTTTGTGTTTGTGTGTGGGGGTGGGTGTGGTGGGTGTGGGGTTTGTTGGTTTGGGGGGTTTGGGGGGGGGTGGTGTCTTGGGTTTGTGTGGTTGTTGTGTGTGGGGGTTGTTGGTGTGTGGTGTTTGTTTTGTTGTGTTGTGTGGGTGGGGGGGGTGGTGTGTGGGTTGTGGGGTGGGGGGTGGGTTGGGGTGGTGGGTGGGGTGTGGTTGGGGGGGGTTGTTTGGGTGGGTGGTGTGGGGGGTTGGTGGTGGGGGGGTGGTGGTGTGGGTTGTGGGGTGGGGGGGGGTGTTGGGGGGTGGGGGGGGGGTTTGGTGTGGGGTGTGGTGGGGTGTGGGTGGGGTGTGGTGGGGTGGGGGGGGGGTTGGGTGGTTGGTGGGGGGTGGTGTGGGTGGGGGGTGTGGTGGGGTGGGTGGGGGGTTGGGGGGGTGTGGGTGGGGGTTGGTGTGGGGGTGGGGTGTGGTGGGGGGGTGGGGTTGGTGGGGGTGTGGGGTGGGGGTGGGTGGGTGGGGGTGGTTGGGGGTGTTGTGGGGGGGGGGGGTGGGGTGTGGGGGGTGGGGTGTGGGGGTTGGTGGGGTTGGGTGGGGGGGTGTGGTGGGGGGGTGGGGTGGGGTGTGTGGGGTGGGTGTGGGTGTTGGTGGGGTGGTGGGTTGGGGGGGTGGTTGGTGTGGTTGTTGGGGTGGGGGGGTGTGGTGGGGGGGTGGGGGTGGGTGTGGGTGGGGGTGGGGGTGGGTGGGGGGGGGGGGTGGGGGGGGTGGTTGTGGGGGGGGGGGGTGGGGGGGGGGGTGGGGGGGGGTGGTGGGGGGGGTGTGGTGTGGGGGGGGTGGGGGGTTGGGTGGGGTGGGGGGTGGGTTGGGGTGGGGGGGGGGGTGTGGTGTGGTTTGGTGGGGTTGTGGTGGGTGTTGTGTGTGGTTGGGGGTTGGTGGGGTGTTGGGTGGGGGGTGTTGGGTGGTGGTGGGGGGGGTGTGGGTGTTGGGGGTTGGTGGGTGGGGGGGTGGGGGTTGGGGGGGGTTGGTGGGGGGGGGGTGGTGGTGGGGGTGTGGTGGTGGGTGTTGGGTGGTGGGGGGGTTGGGTGGGGTGGGGGGTGGGTGTGGTGGTGTTGGGTGGGTGGGTTGTGTGGGGGTGTGGGTGGTGTGGGTGGGGGTGGTGGGGGTGGTGGGGGGTGGTGTTGGGGTGTGGGGGGGGGTGTTGTGTGGGGGGGTGTTGGGGGGGGTGGGGGGGGTGGGGGTGTGTGGTTGGGTGGGTGTGGGGGGGGGGGTGGGTGGGGTGGTGGTGGGGTGTGGGTGGGGGTGGTGGGGGGGGTGGGGGGGGTGGGGGTGTGGGGGGGTGGTGTGGTGGGGGTGGGGGGGTTGTGGTGGGTTGTGTGGGGTGGGGGGGTGTGGTTGGGGTGGGGGGTGGGGGTGGGGGTTGTGGTGGTGTGGGGGTTGGTGTTGGGGGGGTGTGTGTTGGGTGGTTGGGGGTGGGGGTGGGGGGGTGTGGTTGGTGGGGGTTGGGTGTGGTGGGGTGGGTGGGGTGGGGGGGGGGTGTGGGTGGGGGGTGGGGGGGTGGGGGGGTGTGTGGGTGGGGGGTGGGGGTGGGGGTTTGGTGGGTGGGGGGGTGGGTGGTGTGGGTGGGGTGGGGGGGGGTGGTGTGGGGGTTGGTGGGTGGGGGGTGTGGGGGGTGGGGGTGGGGGGTGTGTGTGGGGGGTGGGGGGGGGTGGGGTGGGGTGGTGGGGGTGGTTGGGGTGGGGGGGGGGTGGTGGGTGTGGGGTGGGGGGGTGTGGGGGGGTGGGGGGGGTGGGGGGGGGGGTGTGGGGGTGGGGTGGTGTTGGGGTTGGTGGGGTGGGGTTGTGGGTGGGTGGTGGGGGGTGTGGGTGGGGGGGTGGGGTGGGGGGGGTGTTGTGGTGGGGTGGGTGGGGGGGGGTGGGGGGGTGGGGTGGGGGTGGGGTTTGGGTGGGGGGTGGTGGGGTGGGGGGGTTGGGGTGGTGGGGGTGTGTGGGTGGGGGTGGGGGTGGGGGGTGGGGTGGGGTGTGGGTGGGGGGGGTGGGGGGGGTGGGGGGGGGGTGGGGGGTGGGGTGGTGTGGGGGTGGGGGGGGGGGGGGGTGTGGTGTGGGGGGTGGGGGTGTGGGGGTTGGGTGTGGTGGGGGGGGTGTTGGGTTGGTGGGGGGGGTTTGGTGGGGGTGGGTGGGGGTGGGTGGGGGTGGGGGTGGGTGGGGTGGGGGGGGGGGGTGGGGGGTGTGGGTGGGGGGTTGGGGGTGGGGTGGGGGGGTGGGTTGTGGGTTGGGGTGTGGGGGGTGTGGGGGGTTTGGTGGGGTGGGGGGGTGGTGGGGGGGGGGTGGGTGGGGGGGGTGGGGGGTGTGGGTGGTGGGGGGTTGGTGGGGGTGGGTGGTGGGGTGGGGTGTGGTGGGGTTGTGGGGGGGTGGGGGGTGGGGGGTGTGGTGTTGGTGGGGGTGGGTTGGTGGGGGTGGGTGTTGGGTGTTGGGGGGGTGTGGGGGGGGGGTGTGGGTGGGGTGGGGGTGGGGGGTGGGGGTTGGTGGTGGGGTGGGGTTGTGGTGTGGGGGGGGTGGGGTGGGTTGGTGTGTTGGGGGTGTGGTGGGGGGTGTGGGGGTGTGGGGTGTGTGGGGGTGGGGGTGGGGGTGGGTGGGGTTTGGTGGGGTGGGGGGTGGGGGTGGTGTGGGGTGGGTGGGGGGTTGGTTGTGGGGGTTGGTGGGGTGGGGTGGGGGTGGGGTGGTGTTGGGGTGGGGTGGGGTGGGTGTGGGGGGGGGGGGTGGTGTGGGGGTGGTGGGGTGGTGTGGGGGTGGGGTGGGTGGTGGGGTGGGGGTTGGGGGGGGGTTGGGGGGGTGTGTGGGGTGTGGGGGTGGGTGGGGGTGGTGGGGTGTTGTGGGGGGGGGGGGGGTGGGGGGGGGGTGGTGGTGGGGTGGTGGTTGGGTGGGGGGGGTGGGTGGGGGGGGTGTGTTGTGGTGGGGGGGGGTGGGTGGGGGGTGGGTGGGGGGTGGGGGGGGGTGGGGTGTGGGGGGGGTGGGGTGGGTGGGGTGGGGTTGGGTGGTGGGGGTGGGTTGTGGGGGGGGGTGGGGGTGGGGGGTGTGGGTGGGGGGTGGTTGGGGGGGGGTGGGTGGGTGGGGGGGTTGGTGGGTGGGGGGGGGTTGGGGTGGGGGTGGGTTGGGGGGTTGGGGGGTGGGGGTGTGGGTGGGGGTGGGGGGGGTGTGGTGTGGGGGGGGGTGGGGGGTGGGGGGGGGGGGGGGGTGGGGGTTGGGGGTTGGTTGGGGGGGGGGGGGTGGGGGGTGTGGGTTGGGGGTGGGGTGGTGGGGGGTGGGTGGGGGGTGTTGGTGGGGGGTGGGGGGTTGGGTGGGGGTGGTGTGTGGGTGGTGGGTGGGGGGGGGTGGGGGTGGGGTGGGTTGGTGGGGTGGGGGGGGGGGTGGGGGGGTGGGGGGTGGGGTGGGTTGGTGGGGGGGTGGGGGGTGGGGTTGGGGGGGGTGGGGTGGGGGGTGGGGTGGGGGGGTGTGTGGTGGGGGGTGGGGGGGTGGGGTGGGGGGTGGGGGGGGGGTGTGGTGGGGTGTGGGGGGGGGTGTGGGGGGGGGTGGGGTGGTGGGGGGGGTGGGGGTGGGGGGGGGTGGTGGTGGGTGGGGTGGGGGTGGGGGGTGGGGGTGGGTGGGGGTGGGTGGGGGGGGTGGGGGTGGGTGGGGGGGTGGGGTGGGGGGGTGGGTGGGGGGGGTGGGTGTGGGGTGGGTGTGGTGGGGGGGGGTGGGGGGGGGGGGGGGTGGTGGGGGTGGGGGGGGGTGTGGGGGTGGGGGGGTGGGGGGGGTGGGTGGGGGGTGGGGGGGTGTGGGTGGGGGGGTGGGGGGGGGGGTGGGGGGGGGTGTGGGGGGGGGTGGGTGGTGGGGGGGTGGGGTTGGGGGGGTGGGGTGGGGTGTGGGGGGTGGGGGGTGGGTGGGGGGGGGGGGGGGGGTGGGGGGGGGGGGGTGGGGGGGTGTGGGGGGGGGTTGTTGTGGGGTGGGGGGGGGGGGGGGGGTGGGGTTGGGGGGTGGGTTGGGGTGGGGGGGGGGTGGGTGGGGGTGGGTGGGGGGGGTGGGTGGGGGTGGTGGGTGGGGTGGTTGGGGTGGGGGGTGTGGTGGGGGTGGTGTTGGGGGGGTGGGGGGGTGGTGGGGGTGGGTGTGGGGGGTGGGGTGGTGGGTGGGGTTGTGGGGGGTGGGGGTGGGGGGTGGGGGTTGTGGGGGGTGGGGGGGGTGTGGTTGGGTGGGGGGTGGGGGGTGGGGGTGGGGTGGGTGTGGTGGGGTGGGGGGTGGGGGTGGGGGGGGTGGGTGGGTGGTTGGGTGTGGGTGGGGGTTGGGGGGGTGTGGGGTGGTGGGTGGGGGGGTGGGGGGGGGTGGGGGGTGGGTGGGTGGGGGGGGTGGGGGTGGTGGGGGTGGGTGGGGTGGGGGGGGTGGGGGGGGTGGGGGTGGGGGTGGGGGGGGGGGTGGGGTGGTGGGGGGGTGGGGTGTGGGGGGGTGGGTGGGGGGTGGTGGGGGGGTGTGGGGGGTGGGGGGGTGGGTGTGGGGGGTGGGGGTGGGGGTGTGGGGGGGTGGGGGGGGGTGGGGGTTGGGGGGGGGTGGGGGGGTGGTGGGGGGTTGGGGTGGGGGTGGGGGTGGTGTGTGGGGTGGGTTGGTGTGGGGGGGTGGGTGGGGGTGGGGTGTGGTGGGGTGGGTGGGGGGGTGGTGGGGGGTGTGGGGTGGGGGTGGGGGGTGTGTGGGTGGGGTGGGGGGGGGTGGGGTGTGGGGTGGGTGGGGGGTTGGGGGGGGGGTGGGGTGGGTGGGGTGGGGTGTGGTGGTGGGGGGGGTGGGTGGGGGGTGGGGGGGGGTGGGGGGTGGGGGTGGGGGTGGTGGGGGGTGGGGGGGGGGGGGGGTGGGTGGGGGGTGGGGGGGGGTGGGGGGGGGTGGGGTGGGGGTGGGGGGGGGGGGGTGGGGGGGTGGGTGGGGGGTGGGGGGGGTGGGTGGGGGGGGTGGGGTGGGGGGTTGGGGGTGGGGGGGTGTGGGGGGTGGTGTGGGGGTGGTGGGTGGGGGGTGGGTGGTTGGTGGGGGGGTGGTGGGGGTGGGTGTGGTGGGGTGGGTGGGGGTGTGTGGGGGTGGGGTGGGGGTGTGGGGGGGGGGGGTGGGGTGGGGGTGGGTGGTGGGGGGTGGGGGGGGTGGGGGTGTGGTGTGTGGGGGGTGGGTGTGGGGTGGGTGGGTGGGGGGGGGTGGTGGGGGGGGGTGTGGGGGTGGTGGGGTGTGGGTGGGGGGGGGTTGTGGTGGGGGTGGGGGTGGGGGGGGGTGGGGGTGGGGGGTGGTGGGGTGTGGGTGGGTTGGTGGGGGGTGTGGGGGTGTGGGGGGGTGGGGTGTGGTGGGGGTGGTGGGTTGGGGGTGTTGTGGTGGGGTGGGGGGTGGGTGGGGGTGGTTGGGGGGGGTGGGGGTGGTGGGGGGGTGGGGTGGGGGTGGGTGGGGGTGGGTGGGTGGGGGGTGGGGGGGGTGGTGGGGTGGTGGGGTGTGGGGGGTGGGTGGGGGTTGGTGTGGGTGGGGGTGTTGTGGTGGGGTGTGGGTGGGTGGGGTGTGGGGGGGTGTGGGGTGGGGGTGGGTGGGGGTGGTGGGGGGTGTGTGTGGGTGGGGGGGGGTGGGGTTGGGGGGGTGTTGGGGGGGGGGGTGGTGGTGGGGGTGGGTGGGGGTGGGGGTGGTGGGGGTGGGTGGGGGTGGGGGTGGTGGGGGGTGTGGTGGGGGGGTGGGGGTGGGGTGGGTGTGGGGGGGGGGTGGGGGTGGGTGTGGGTGGGGGTGGGGGGGGGGTGTGGTGGGGGTGGTTGGTGGGGGGGTTGGGGTGGGTGGGGGTGGGGTGGTGGGGGGTGGGTGGGGGGGGTTGGTGGTGGTGTTGGGGGTGGGGTGGGGGGGTGGTGTGGGGGGGGGGGTGGGGGGTGGGGGGGGTGGTGGGTGTGGTGGTGGGGGGTGTGGGTGTGGGGGGGTGGTTGGGGGGTGTGGGGGGGGGGGGTGGTTGGGGGTGGGGGTGTGGGGGGTGGTGGGGTGGGGGTGGGTGTGGGGGGGGTGGGGTTGGTGGGGTGGGTGGGGTGGGGTGGTGGGTGGGGTGGGGGGGGGGTGGGGTGGGGGGTGGTGGGGGTTGTGGGGTGGGGGGTGGGGGTGGGTGGGGGGGGGTGGGGGGGTGGGGGGTGGGGTGGGGGTGGGGTGTGGGGGGGGGTGGGTTGTGGGGGGTGGGTGGGGTGGGTTGGGGGGTGGTGTGGTGGGGGGGGGGTGGGGGGGTGTGGTGGGGGTGGGGTGTGGGTGGTGGGGGGGGGGGGTGTGGGGGGTGTGGGGTGTTGGGTGGGGGGGTGGGGGGTGGGGGTGGGTGGGGGGGGTGGGGGGGTGGGGGTGGTTGGGGGTGGGGGGTTGGTGGGGGGGGGGTGGTGGGTTGTGGGGGGGGGGTGGGGGGGGTGGGGTGGGGGGGTGGGGTGGGGGTGGGGGGGGGGGGTGGGGGTTGGGGGGGGTGTGGGGGGGGGGGGTGGGGGGGTTGGGGGTGGGGGGGGGGTGGGGGGGTGGGTGGGGGGGGGGGTGGGGGTGGGGGGGGGGTGGTGGGGGGTGGGGTGGGGGGTGGGGTGGGTGGGGGGGTGTGTGGGGGGGGTGGGGTGGTGGGTGGTGGTGGGGGGTGGGTGGGGGTGGTGTGGGGGTGGGTGGGGGGTGGGTGGTGGGTGGGGGGGGTGGGGGTGGGGGGGGGGGTGGGGTGGGTGGGGGTGTGGGGTGGTGGTGGGGGTGGGGGGGGGGGTGGGGTGTGGGTGGGGTGTGGTGTTGGGGTGGGGGGGGGGGTGGGTGTGGGGGGGTGGGGGTGGGGGGGGGGGGGGGGGGGGTGGGGGTGGGGGTGGGGGGGGGGTGGGGGGGGGGGTGGGGGGGGTGGGGGTGGGGGGTGGGGGGGTTGGGGGGTGGGGTGGTGGGGGGTGGGGTGGGGGGGTGGGGTGGGGTGTGGTGGGGGGGTGGGGGGTGGGTGGGGTGGGGGTGGGTGGGGGGGTGTGGGTGGGGGGTGTGGGGGGTTGTGGTGGGGTGGGTGGGGTGTGGTGGGGGGTGGGGGGGGGTGGGGGGTGGGGTGGGTTGGGGGGGTGGGGGGGTGGTGGGGGGGGTGGGTGGGGGGTGGGGTGGGGGGGGGGTGGGGGGGGGGGTTGGGGGGGTGGGGGGGTTGGGTGGGGGGGTGGGTGGGGGGGGGGTGGGTGGTGGGGGGGTGGGTGGGGGGTGGGTGGGGGGGGGGGTTGGGGGGGTGGGGGGGGGGTGGGTGGGGGTGGGGGGTGTGGGGGGTGTGGGGGGTGGTGTGGGGGGGGGGGGGGTGGGGTGTGGGGTGGGTGGTGGGTGGGGGGGTGGGTGGGGGGGGGTGGGGGGGTGGTGGTGGGGTGTGGGGGGGTGGGGTGGGGGGTGGTGTGGGGGGTGGGGGGGGGTGGGTGGGGTGGGGGGGGGGTGTGGGGGGGTGGGGTGGGGGGGGGGGGTTGGGGTGGGTGGGGGGGGTGGTGGGGTGGGGGGTGGGGGGGGGGTTGGGGGGGTGGGGTGGGGGGTGGGGTGGGGGGGGGGGGTGGGGTGGGGTGGGGGGGGTGGGGTGGTGGGGGGGGGTGGGTGGGTGGGGGGGGGTGGGGGGGTGGGGGGGGGGGTGGGTGTGGTGGGTGTGGGGGTGGGGGGGGGGTGGTGGGTGGGTGGGGGTGGGTTGGGTGGGGTGGTGGGGTTGGGTGGGGGTGGGGGGGGTGGGTGGGGGGTGGTGGGGGGGGTGGGGGGTGGGGGGGTGGTGGGGGGGTGGGGGGGGTGGGGTGGGGGTGGGGGGTGGTGGGGGGGTGGTGGGGGGTGGGGTGTGGGGTTGGGGGGGGGTGGGGGTGGTGGGGGGTGGGGGTGGGTGTGGTGGGGGGGGGGGTGGGGGTGTGGGTGGGGTGGGGGGGGGTGGGGGGGGGTGGGGTGGGGTGGGGGGTGGGGGTGGTGGGGGGTGGGGGTGGGGGGTGGGGGGTGGGGTGGGGGGGGGGGGTGGGGGGGGGTTGTGGGTGGGTGGGGGGGTGGTGGGGTGGGGGTGGGGGGGGGTGGGGGGGGGGGTGGGTTGGTGGGTGGGGGGGGGTTGGGTGGGGTGGTGGGGTGGGGGGGGGGGGTGGGGGGGTGGGGGGGGTGGGGGGGTGGGGGGGTGGGGGGGGTGGGTGGTGGGGGGGTGGGGGGGGGGGGGGGGTGTGGGGGGGTGGGTGGGGGTGGGTGGGGTGGGTGTGGGGGGGGGGGGTTGGTGGGGGGGGGGGGGGGGGTGGGGTGTGGGGTGGGGGGGGTGGGGGTGTGGTGGGTGGGGGTGGGGTGGGTGGGGGGGTGGGTGGGGTGGGGGGTGGGTGGGGGGGGGGGTGGGGGGGGGGGGGGTGGGGGGGTGGGTGGGGGTGGGGGGGTTGGGGTGGGGGGTGGGGGGGTGGGGGTGGGGGGTGGGGTTGGGGTGGGGGGGGTGTGGGGGGGGGTGTGGGGTGGGGGTGGGGGGTGGGTGGTGGGGGGTGGGTGGGGGGGGTGGGGGGGGTTGGGGGGTGGGTGGGGGGGGGGTGTGGGGGGGGTGGGGTGGGGGTGGTGTGGTTGGGGGTTGGGTGGGTGGGGGGGGGGTGTGGGGGGGTGGGGGGTGGGGTGGGGGGGTGGGGGGGGGGGTGGTGTGGGGGGGTGGGGGGGGGGGGGGTGGGGGGTGTGGGGGGTGGGGGGGGGGTGGGGGTGGGGGGTTGGGGTGGGGGGTGGTGGGGGGGGTTGGGGTGGGGGGGGGGGGGTGGGGGTGGTGGGGGGGGGTGGGGTGGGGGGGTGGTGGGGGTGTGGGGGGGGGGTGGTGGGGGGGGGGGGGGGTGTGGGGGTGGTGGGGGTGGGGGGGGGGGGTGGGGGGTGTGGGTGGTGGGGGGGGGGGTGGGGGGTGGGGGGGGTGGGGGGGGTGGGGGGGGGTGGGGGGGGTGGGGGGGGTGGGGGGTGGGTGGGGGGGGTGGTGGGGGTGGGGGGGTGGTGGGGGGGGGGGTGTGGGGGTTGGGGTGGGGGGTGGGGGGTGGGGGGGTGTGGTGGGGTGGGGTGGGGGGGTGGTTGTGGGGGGTTTGGGTGGGTGGGGGTGTGTGGGTGTGGGGGGGGTGGGGGGGGGGTGTGGTGGGGGTGGTGGGGGGTGGTGTGGGGTGGTGGGGGGGTTTTTGGTGGTGTGGGGTGGGGGGTTGGTGGGGGTGGGGGGGGGGGGGGGGGGGGGTGGTGGGGTGTGGTGTGGGTGGGTGGGGGGGGTTGGTGGGGGGGGGGGGTGGGGGGGGGGTGGTGTTGGGGGGGGGGTGGTGGGGGGTGGTGGGGGTGGGGGTGGGGGGGTGGGTGGGTGTGGTGGGGGGGTGGGGGGGGGTGGGGGGGTGGGGGGGGGGTGGTGGGTGGTTGGGGTGGGTGGTTTGGGTGGTGTGGGGGTGGGGGGGTGGGGGTGGTGTGGGGGGTGTGGGGTGGGGGGGGGGGGTGGGGGGTGGGGGGGGGGGGGTGGGGGGGGGGGTTGGTTGGGGGGGTGTGGGTGGGGTGGGGGGTTGTGGGGGGTGGGGTGTGGGGGTGGGGGGGGGGGGGTGGGGGGGGTGTGGGTGGGTGTGTGGGGGGGTGGGTGGGGGGGGGTGGTGGGTGTGGGGTGGGGGGTGGGGGGGTGTGGGGGGGGTGGGGGGGTGGTTGTTGGTTGGGGGGGGGGGGGGTTGTGGTGGGGTTGGTGGGGGTTTGTGGTGTGGTGTGGGGTGTTGGGGGGGGGGTGGGTGGGTGTGTGTGGGGTGGGTGGGTGGGGGTGGGGGGGTTGGGGTGGGTGGTGTTGTTGGGGGGGGGGGGGGGTGGTGGTTGGGGTTGGGGGGGTGTTGGGGGGGGGTGGGGGGGGGGGGTTTGGGGGGGGGGTGGGGGGGGGGGGGTTGGGGTGTGTGGTGGTTTGGGGGGTGGGGGGTTGGGTGGGGGTGGGGGTGGGGGGGTTGGGTGGGTGTGGTGGGGTGGGGGGGGGGGGGTGTGGGGGGGGGTGGTGGGGTGGGGTTGGGTGTGGGGGTGGGTGGGGGGGGTGTGGGTGGGTGGGGTGGGGGTGTGGGGGGGGGGGGGGGGGGTGGTGGGGGTGGGTTGGTGGGGGGGGGGTGGGTGTGGGGGTGGGGGGGGGGTTGGTGGGGGTGTGGGGGTGGGTGTGTGGGGGGGTGGGGTGGGGGGGTGGGTGGGGTGGGGGTTGGGTGGGTGGGTGGGGGTGGGGGGTGGGTTTGGGTGGGGGGGGTGGGTGGGGGGTGGTTGGGGGGGGGTGGGTGGGGGGGGGTGGGGGGGGGTGTTGGGTGGTGGGGGGGTGGTGGGGGGGTGTTGGGGTGGGGTGGGGGTGGTGTGGGGGGGTGGTGGGGGGTGGGTGGTTGGTGTTGGTGAGGGGGTGGGTGTGTAGTGGGTGTGGGGGGGGGTGGGGTGGGGGTGGGGGGGTGGGGGGGGTGGGGGGTGGTGGGTGGGGTGTTGGGTGGGGGGTGGGGGGTGGTTGGGGTGGGGGGTGGGGGGTGGGGGGGGGTGGGTGGTGGGGGGTGGGGGTGGGGGGTGGGGGGGTGGGTGGGGTTGTGGGGGGGGGTTGGGTGGGGTGGGGGGGGGGGTGGGGGGGGGGGGGGTGGGTGTGGGTGGTTGGTGGGGGGGGGGGTGGGGGGGTGGTGGTGGGGGGGGTGGTTGGGGGGGGGGGGGGTGGGGGGTGGTGGGGTGGTGGTGGTGGGGGGGGTGGGGGGTGGGTGGGGGTGGTGGGTGGTGTGGGGGTGGGTGGTGTGGGGGGGTGGGGTGGTGTGGGGG